>CAUYON010018870.1:0-25524 GCA_963573935.1 Arctocebus calabarensis
GTGGCAGGCGCCTATAGTCCCAGCTACTTGGGAGGCGGAGGCAGGAGACTCGCTTGAGCCCAGGAATTGGAGGTTGCTGTGAGCTGTGATGCCAGAGCACTCTATCCAGGGTGACAGCTTGAGGCTCTGTCTCAAAAAAAAAGAAAAAGAAAAGCCTGAGTTTGCTAATTCCTAAGGCTCTGTCATTAAGCCCTGCTCTCTGCCACTGCCACCTCACCTCTAGCCTTTTCTACTAAGCCCTGGGGCCAGCCACACTCTTGGGCAAGAGCAGAGGCTTCTACACTCAAGGCCACCGCCAGGCTACGCCTTCCTGCAGTAGCTATGGAGCTGCTTCAAGGGCATAGGGCCTGCATGGTCACAGATGGCTGCTTTTAGAAAATCCACCTCCCCCTCAGTTTAATACTGTGCTTTACTATCTTGAAATTCCTAATAATTTTTCAACAGGGAGCCTCAAGTTTTCATTTTGCACTGAGCCAGCAAGTTGTACAGCTGGTCCTAGGTAGCCATGCCCTCTTGGAAGAGGTGAGTCTTGGGTTGGGGGTGGGACAGGAGGTGGGGGTGCTCTCCCAGCCCTACTTCCTTGGGGTTTCCTCTCCTGCACCCTGGGGCAGTAGCTGCTTTTCTGCACCTGCTTCTTCTGAACCCCTTAGTGAAACTCCTTCCTTTACTTCTACTAGTAAATAATAATTTTTTTATATTAAATTTCCCCTATTCAAAAAATAAAAATACATTTTCCCTGTTCAAATAACCTATAAATGTTTTGCCTCCCGACTGATGTATGAATACACAGAGGCATGAAAATAAAGCGCAATCTTGGAACAAACAGTAAACTAACTAAATAAGTAAAATATATAATAATAGTATGCCAGATGGTGACATGTGATACAGAGGAAAAAATGAAGCAGAGAATGGGCCCAGACCCAGAGAGCATGCCTGTGATTTATCATCAAGGAGGGACAGCTTGTGATTTTAAAAGTGGGGATCAGAGAAGACATGGCAGAAATAGATGTATTGAGAAGCTACATTTGACTCCCCTTCCCCAGTTCTAACTGAAATGAGTAGAAAATGCAAATATAAGTTTCAGCCTTCAGTATCCAAGTTGAAAACCTCTGAAAAATTTCCTGCATGCCACACAAGTCGGGTGGGATCAGAGTATTGTGAGGAAAGATAAAGCTTATCTGTGGATCACTCACTGTTTTCCCTCACTTTTTTTTTTTTTCTGAGACAGAGTCTCACTATGTCACCCTCAGTAGAGTGCTATGCCGTCCTAGCTCACAGCAACTCCTAACTCTTGGGCTTAAGCAATTCTCTTGCCTCAGCCTCCAAGTAGTTGGCACTACAGGCACCCACCACAACACCTGGCTATTTTTTTTGTTGCAGTTATCATTGTTGCTTAGCAGGCCCTAACCACTCTGGTACAAGCGCTGAGCCTCCCTCCCTGTTTGGTTCCCAATTTTTAATGGCTTTGAAGGGAGGTAAGCCAGGAAATGACTTCTTTCACCAAGGTCCATCAATCCTCTTAGAAAATCTCCCTCTGATTAAAAAAGAAAGTAATATGATTCATTCATTCACTAATCACTTAGCAAACAGTCTCTGTGCTGAGCATTGTTGAGGGTACAGAGTTGAAGACACAGTCCTTGTTTGCAAAAAGCTTAGAGTCTCATGGGAGACGGGGGAAGGGAGGTAAGATGCATGCCTTATAACTCTTATTCAAAGGTAAGAAGGATAATGAGTTTGCTGGATAATGAAGTATAAATTCCAAAGACTCTGACAGTTGAAGCTCTTAGCTTGACTTGAACAAGATGAAATATAATTCAATTCCATTCAAGTAGACATTATTGAGCCTCCACACTAAAAAAAGTACAGCATGGATTTCAAGCGGGGAGGAGTTGGGGTACAGGGCAAAAGTAGAAGTATCTGCACAGGAGAAGGGGGAATCCATTCCTGCCTATGAAGCAGGAGAGAGCTGGATCCTCCTTGGTGCTATAGGGATTGGAACACATCCTGGGCACACAATTGCCTGTGTTGAGCTCGTGTATCCTCTAGGCAAGGAATGCATAGAGGAATATGATCGGATCAGAGACCAAGAGTTACACCAAAAAATGGTGCTGAAAGAGAGAAGAGAGAAACTCTCTGACCTAGGGACAATAGGGACAAGGGCAGACAGTGCAATGTCTAAGGGGCAAATTGAAGGATGAGGACTTGCTTTCTAGACCACCAAAGGAGGGGGAAGTATTCCAGTCATGGGAAACACGTGTAAGTGCAGAGTCAAGAAAATAATGCACAATCTGGGAATAAGTATAAGGTAAGCAAGTTAGAACACAGGGAACAAATAGGGACTTAGAAGTTGAAAGTGGCCTAGTCATGACCTGGGGGTGTCATGCTAAGAGGTGAATGTGAGGCCATCCTGTTAATGACATCTAATCACCCCAGTGATATGCAAGTCAGTTTGCCCAGGAATTTCGATTTAAGTTAGAGGCAGTGAGGAAATACAGAAGTGTTCAATTCGAAGGGGCTAATAAATAACCTTTTGTTTCCTGTCTGAGTCTGAGTGACTTTGTAAATGAAACAAAAACTACATGAAAATCAAAGCATCGTCTTTATCGCAGGTGAAGCTGATATTGAAGAATGTGGCTTGTGTCTGATCAGAACAAGATTCTGCACCGATCAGAGGATGAAAATTACCTTGCTTCATGAGGCAGAGTCCTATTTTCTGACCCACATGAATATGAAATAAGTGTATTCCTTTGGAATTTGAGGTACTGTAACTAAAAAAATAAGGAGGAGGAAAGAAAGAAAAAAAAAAAAGAAATTCTGAGTCCTAAGTAGCAAAATCAATCATGTTCACCCTCCTCCCTTTGTTTGTGTGTTTACTAATTCATATCTCACATGATTCCTGCCTGGGTTAGCTTGATCACTTTGCTCTGATGAGAAAAGGTTGAAGAAAACCCTGGATTTTCATGTTACCTTGAATGAGTCACTTTTTTCTTTTTCCATCTCTAGTACTTTCTCTTTATAACAAAACACTGTAAAATAACAATTCTCTTGGCCATTACCTGCCTTAGGAATGCTAGGCTCGTATATGACTCCTTGAAGACAAATGCTGTATGAACATATAGGATTATAAGCCAAGCCACACAAAACTAGTCTGTGCATGAATGCATTGGAAGACAGACAGGGCTGAGGAAGGGCAACAGGAATCGTCATTTCCAAGGGCCACATGATTCCTTTGTTTCCAGACATCAACACCTCCTGGTCACGCCTTGCCAGGAGGGACAGTTCAGTCAGGTTAGACTCCTGGAAGTGAAGAGTTAAAACATTTAGAGATCAGAATCCCCAAGCAATTGTCATGTTGGAGAGTTTTCCAGAAAGATAATTCAAAAGAAGTTATATTTGCAGGCCCAGGGCGTGGTGGCTAAAGTCTGTAATCCTAGCCCTTCAGGAGACTGAGGCAGGTGGATCGCTTCAGTTCAGAGTTTAAGACCAGTCTGAGCAAGAGAGAGAAACTCCATCTCACCTAAAACTAGCAAACATCGCTGGGCGTGGTGGCAAGTGCCTGTAGTCCCAGCTACTCCGGAGGCTGAGGAAGGGGATCACTGGAGCCCATGAGTTTGAGGTTGCTGTGAGCTATGACTCCAGGGCACTGTACCTAGGGCAACCGAGTAAGACTCTGTCTCAAAAAAAAAAAAAAAATTTTTAGGGCAGTGCCTGTGGCTCAGTGAGTAGGGTGCCGGCCCCATATATACCAAGGATGGCAGATTCAAACCCACCCCTGGCCGAACTGCAACAAAAAAATAGCCGGGCGTTGTGGTGGGCGCCTGTAGTCCCAGTTACTCGGGAGGCTGAGACAAGAGAATGGCCTAAGCCCAGGAGCTGGAGGTTGCTGTGAGCCATGAAGCCATGGCACTCTACCAAGGGTGACAAATTGAGACTCTGTCTCTGGAAAAAAAAAAAAAATTAGATAATTGATTTTAAACACTTTTCCTTCACTAAAACAAGACTTTAAGGCTATTAATTTCTTGCTAAGTGCTTTAGCTACATTGTACAAGGTTTTTTTGTTTGTTTTGGGTTTTGTGTTTTTTTTGACAGAGTCTCACTTTGTCACCCCCGGTAGAGAGCCATGGCATCATCGCTCACAGTAACCTCAGACTCTTGGGCTCAAGTTATTCTCTTGTCTTGATCTCCAGAGTAGCTGGGACTACATGAGACCGCCACAATACCTGGCTATTTTTAGAGATGGGGTCTCACTCTAGCTCAGACTGATCAAGAACTCATGAACTTAGGCAATCCACCTGCCTCGGCCTCCCAGACTGCTGGGATTACAGGTGTGAGCCACAGTGCCTGACCCTTCTACATGTTTTGATGTATTTTCATTCTCATTCTGTTTGAAATGTTTTCCATTAATAATACTCATAGAACTGTGCCTGACATAAAGTGTTACCTTCTGTTAAGCTCTGGGTTTTGTTGCTCTTGTTAATCAGACCCTGATGTTTCCACTGACTGAAATGTTTTCCTTCACAGAGGCCCAGCAGGTATAACCTTAAGAACCACTTCCTCAAAGAAGCTTTCCCTGATGAACCAGACAAGGAGGGTCCCCTCATGTCCTGGCTTGAATAGTATTTCTCAAAAGCTCATGTCCACACAGAACCTGTGCATGTGACCTTATCTAGAAATAGGATCCTTGTAGATATAATCAAGTTAAGATCGTGCTGGATTAGGGTGAGCCCTAAATCCAATATGACTGATATCCGTATAAAAAAGGGAAATTTGGACATAGGGCCACAGATACACAGAGATAACATCATGTGACTGCAGAGGCAGAGATTGAACTGATGCATGTACAAGTTGAGGAAGGTCAAGGACTGCTGGCAACCACTGGAAGCTAAAAAGAACAAAGAAGTATCCTCCCCTAGAGTCTTTAGAGAGGTCATGGCTCTGCTGATGACTTGACTTCAGGCGTCAACCCTCCAGTACTAAAAGACAATAAATTTCCCTTGCTCTAAGCTACCAAGTTTAGGATAATTTGTTACAGCAGATCTAAGTGTTAAATGTACCCTGCAACGTGTTTTCATATTTCCCTACATTTTTCTTTCTTGGTTCTTATCAGAAAATTATTATGTATGCTTATCAGGAAATACAGGTGGTATAACACATACTTGTCTGGCATTCTGGTAGAAGCTTGGTAAGGATTTTGAAGGGCAGATAATTTTGAGGGAGTCTGGCTCCTAAATCACAGTATGTAGATTGCCAATTATGATTTTCAATGCTTGCCTTGGGTCACAAGGTTTTTGAATATGAAAATTATCCAAACTAGGAATTTTTTTACAACAACGGATTTCCCCAAAAGAGCACTGATGTGCAAGTCAGACACGTTGGTTCTGCTCCCTCCTCTGCTTCCAGAGGGTCTTGAGTAAGTCACTCAACCTCTCCGGGTTCCAGGCTCCCTAACAGTAAAAGGGGGTGACCGGGATTAGACAGTTTCTACCATCCCTCTGGCTCCATCCTTCTGTGGCTTCATGAGTTCTTGCATGAACTGTAGCTGAATCCAGGGGTGAATCAGTACCAATAGGACAGGTGACTTAAGCTGGTGCTGAACCAAGAAGGGTTCTGCCTTAAAATGTAGACCTGCTGTTTTTTTTGTCCACACTTGTTTTTACTTGACAAATGGAATGGAATAGATACTTCTAGGGCTCTCGTTTAACAAAAAAAAAAAAAAAAGAGCTAGTCCCCTTAGGGCCATAATGTATTCAATATGTAAAAGAGGGAAGAAAGCATGGAATTGGTGATTCCTGAGGTCTCCTACAGCTCAGTAGTGTACAAAGCTCTGTGACTGCAAGGCAATTTATTACCAACCTAGAAAAAGGGGCCTTGAGCTAAGCCCAGGTCACGACATCAATCTCAGGAACTGTGCTCTTCACTATCATTTCTTCTCATAAGCATTGCGTGTATTGGGGAGCAGCTAGTCTCTAATACGTGCAATGGGGGGGTGGTGGTGGCAAGAATGAAGTCCGCCTTTCTCTCCCGCGCCAATTATGTGGACCTCAACAGAGTCGCTGCAGAACTCTGAGCCTCCATTTCCTCTTCTGTGAAATAGGGACAGGCTCTTAACAAAGTTGTAATAATGTCAAGAGTTAGGCAACAATGCCTAGTTCTTGTAAGGTTTTAGTGTTGTTTTCCATACTCCTTAGGTACATTATGGAAAGATAAACTGCGGTATCAAGCATATCGTGGCTCGCTGACGGGCTGGGACAAGTGGACCCCACGCCACGGTACTGGGTACTTAGGTGACTGCGCTTTCACGTGCCGCGCTCTCGCCGCGGAGCAGTGCCCAGGTGGGCGGGCACAACAGCCGGCTCGCGGGCACCAGCCCTTTCGGCACTGGCCCCGCCCCCGCCGTGCGCGCTCCCGGCGCCAGCGCGCGCGCTCCGGGCGGTGACGCGCCACCGGCGAAGGCCGGGCTGTGGTGCGGCTCCCAGAAAGTGAGCGGAACCTCCAGGAAGCTAAGGCTAAGCTGTCGCCTCGCCGCCTCCCTCGGTGGCCGGGATGCTGCTCGCCCGCGGCGTCCCGCTCCCGGGAACCCCGGCCTGCGGAGCAGGTGAGGCTGCTCTCCGGTCGCGGACGAGGGGAGGGCGGGCGGCCGAAGCGGCCGGCGTCGCTGGACGGTTGGAGCGTGGAGGCCCCTGAGGGGCCGGCGGGCCGCAGACTAGCGCCTCTTGCCCAGGCGCCTGCGGGCCTCCGCCGCTGCCCGCTCGGCCCCGCGGACGGTTCCCCCGCTCCCCGGGCCTCGCGGCGACATCCGGACTCCCGGCTGCTCACCCTGTGACCCGGGGTGGCAGGTGTGCTCCCGGGTCCCCGGCCGTCGCGCCGCCCGGGGTGACCACGCTGGTTTTTTCCCTCCCGCGCGCGCAGTGTGGGCGGAACCCGGCCACGGAGAGGGGACGCTGCGCTAGGACCCAGTTGGGCCTGCCTGTCGCTTCAAATTATGACACGTTCGGCATCATTTTTGCATTGCTCTGCTTTTCCTAAGTTGCATGGTCGATTGCTCCTTGCAAAAAATGGAGTTAAGTGGGCAATACAGCGATGATGCCCAGCAGTGCTTCTCAACTTGAGTAATGCATGCACGTCTAAAGGGACGGTTCTCCCGTTCTTGAGGATATTTCCCAGGACCCACAAGGGTCCCCAGACCCTATTTAGATGAACACCGGTGCAGGGCATTTTCAGAAAACATTTGTCACAAGGAGGAAAAAGAGATGCTTTATCATTCAGCAACTTTCATGCTGAAGGGAAACTAGAGGTTACTGAAGAATTCTAAGAGGCTCAAATCGCTGTTTAATTTCACACTTTAGTTTTTATTGTCTTCTGCGTTGTATAATGAAAATACCCAACCGTCCAGCGTTGAGAGGCCTAAAACTTAGCATCATATTTTTGTGTTATCTTGTATTTGATGTTATCTTTGAATCAGGTTTGTTAGTTCTGTTTTGATGGTAGCGGAATTGTAAAATGGAATGCTGATTTGTATGAAGTAGTTTAATTGTTTACTTCTATATTTACCTTAAGGTTGATTTGTCTCTTACTTTAGTTGCCTATTGAATTCTACATCCTTCTAGCCCTAAAAAGGAAATGTAAGATCTCAGCCTTTAAGTATATAGTCTGGCAAGGAGAGACAAAAATGAAAGTTAATCTTAAGATTTATATTTTCTACATTATTTATTCAGTATGTTTTTTTTTTTTTAAATAGACTGCCCATGGATAAAGAGAAGATTCAAACATTAGGATGTACAACAGGTTTACATCTTGACAAAGAAAAATACTAACCAGTGCCTTGGAAGGAGTGTACTATTGAGAGTAGAATACCGTACCGTAGTTAGGAGGAAGTGACATTAGGAGGACAGGCTTGGGTGAGAGAGAAGAAAGAGACCCAGGCATTGGAGCAGATGGATGTTACCTGGGACTGGTGAGAAAACAGGGTGGTGAGATAAGGTGGCACCAGTTGATGAATGTGAGATTTCAGACGCCACACAGGAAAGTTGGTTTTGACCATAGGCTTCTGGAAGTCTCTTTATCTGTTCATATTGAAGGCAGTGTTTTACAAAGATATGTTTGGAAAGAGTGATGTGCACAGTGAAGGCAGAAAGTGTGTGAGCCGTCAGGAGATTTGTTTTGAGGTGGTAATGTCTGCTGTGGTCATCTTAGATATGAGGAATATTTGACAAAGAATTGACAGGACTTGATGAGTAAGAGAATATGTCAGCACATGAAGAAGTGGGAATCAAAGCTGAGGACCAGGTAATCCCTGGGGGTGGTGATAGGTGACACCTGCCTAAGACCTAGAGTATTTTGAAGGTGTTAGTTTGCATCAAAATGTTGTGACCCTACCAGGGCTAATTGAGTTTGGGGTAGCAGGGCTTCCATAAACTTGGGATATGGAACTGAAACTTGAGGAAGGTCATTTTGTTGTTGTTGTTGTTGTTTTTGAGACAAAGTCTCACTTTGTCGCCCCTGGTAGAGTGCTGTGGCATCATAGCTCACAGCAACCTCAGACTCTTGGGCTCAAGAGATCCTCTTCCCTCAATCTTCCAAGTAGCTGGGAGTACAGGCGCCCACCACAACGTCATTTTTAGAGAAGGGGTCTTGCTCTGGCTCAGGCTGGTCTTGAACTTCTGAGCTCAGGCGATCTGCCCAGCTCGGCCTCCCAGAGTTCTGGGATTACAGACAGGAGCCACTGCGCCTGTAGATTTGGGAACTACAGGTGATGCAGGAAAAATAACCAGAAAAAAACTATTTAAGATTGGGGCCAGAATTTGCAAATGAACAGAGGTAGGAAAAAGTTGAGTAGGACCTGATACTGAAAAATAAAAATTTTAAAACAAATATTAAAGAAAATGTAGATCATAAATGCAACTACATACATCTTTTATTAAACAAAGAATCAAGCTGTTTCAATGTGTCTTCCCACATACCAGCCTTTACATTGGCAGCTCCCTATCAGAAGGACAAGTTATTTCTTATAAAACTCTACCAGTGTGGTTGAGGCCATCTTTAATTTTTTTCAGATCCTTTTAAAATCATTTGACATTGAAATCATTCTTTTTGAAGCACTCTTTGGGTGATTTTACCGTTGCTTATTCCAGTGGTTCTCAACCTTCCTAATGCTGTGGTATATTTTCATTGTTAAAAAGGGGTCAGCACCCACAAGTTGAGAACCACTGGCTTATTCTAAGGCCTAACCCTCCTGTAGTCTCAGTTGTCTATGATTTTGTCTACATGCGATCGTCTAGGTCAGTAATGTCTGCTTCCCCCACATCCTGCATTTTTTTGCCGGAGTAATAAACCATTTCCCTTTGTGATAGATTTGCTTTGTTTTCGCTGTTGTCCTTAGGACTGTCATTGAGAGACTGACAAGACATTGACCCCTGACCAGACAGGCTCCATTAAAGAATGTCTGCGAAGGAGAGCCCTGCTAGCTGAAATCAAGAGTTAATCCATCTCTCTGGTGATAGATCTAATACAGTTTTGGCCTTTTAAAAACATGGCAATTTTTTGTAGTACTGAATTTGCCTCCCAGAGTTTTGATGCCAAGAGTCTAACTGCAAAGACAATTGGAATTTACATTTTAAGGCCATATTATGGTATTGTTGACTGCTGGGCAATAATTGATCATGCTGTTGTCCTAAGTAAAAATAACTATAGGGCGGTGCCTTTGGCTCAAAGGAGTAGGGCACCTGCTGCATATGCTGGAGGTGGTGGGTTCAAACCACCACCCAGCCTAAAACTGCAAAAAAAAAAAAAAACCTTTATAAGCTTTCCTGTTTTTCTCTCTGCTTTGAAATGCAAGTTTTATAACTTAACAATATTTATTCTCTTGGTCAAAATCCTCACATCTCTCACACACACACACAAAAAGTCCTGAAACAAGCACCAGATGAAGTAAAGTTTACTAACTATGCTATGATCATTCCCCTGGTGCACCTTTTCTTTTCTTTTCTTTTTTTTTTTTGAAACAGAGTCTCACTCACTATGTCACCCTTGATAGAGTGCCATGGCGTCACAGCTCACAGCAACCTCAAACTCTTGAACTTAAGTGACTCTCTTGTCTCAGTCTCCCAAGTAGCTGGGACTACAGGCACCCGCCACAACCCCCGGCCATCTTTTGTGGCATGCCCCTGTAGGCCCAGCTACACAGGAGCCTGACGCAGGAAGTTTTGAGCCCAGAAGTTTTCAGGTTATAGTGAACTATGGATGACACCACTGCACTCCAACCTGGGCAAAACTCTGTCTCAAAAAAAAATAAAATAAAATAAAAAGAAGAGGAAGGTAGACATTCTCTTTGATTGTGCTATCTTTGTGATTTTTCTCAGTTCCTGAAATAGGAGGGCTCTAACTCCTTGAGGACCTCAGCATTGTTGCCGTGATTGTGTGTGAGAAGGACTGAGTCACAGAATACTACCTGGTCACTGACCTTTCAGTATGGGGAGGTGAGTGATGGGCCCAATCATTGGCATGGTAAAACTTCAGCTTTTGGTGCTACAAAAGTAGATCTTGAGAGGAAAAAAAACCAAAATCTAATTCCCAAGCAAAAAGTATTTGAAATTGAGACTTCTGTTTAATACCTTTGTTCTTCCAGCGCCCAGTGGGGATGCCTGTTACAGAAAGAGATGATTGGGGTGAGGGGGGGGGTGTCTTCAGAGATAGGTGTAGTTTGCAGTCAAGGCGTGCATGTTGGGATCAGCAGGGTGGTTACAGTAAGCACCACATAACTCTGAGGTGTGAGGAAGAGGAAGATAAATGCCATGGAGTAGTTTAAGAACCCCTATGGAGACTAGAAACTACAAGTGGAACTTTCCATTGAGTTAGTAAGATTACCCCCCCTTCAATGAGGTATTTTAGTACATGAAATACTCTCTAAGGCAAAGAGTAGAAGTTAACTATAAAGCAATCAAGTTCATCCCAAAGACAGTAAGGTTTTTCTTTTAAAAGCTAGTAATAGTTCTAGAATGAGCCTCCCATTCCTGACATAGAGAAAAAAAATTCCTGTCATTTGCAAAAATATCTCATAGGAATATTGCTAAAAACACAAGACATACTAAATGCATTTATTGACTTTGTTTGGGGGATGCTGTTAAAGATACTATTTTTTCCCATTAGTCAGTCATCTTGGAGAAATTTGCGCTGGAATTCAATGTTAGGAAGATTTACTCATCCTGAGCTATTCATACGTTTCTAATGTAATGGGCAATGTTTTGGCCTCTATGGTGCTCTGTTGAATATGCGAGCCTACCTTTCAACATACATTTCTACATAACCATTCTTAAACCTGACTTTATTATTAATTTATGTATTTTAGTATCAAATTTTTTTTTTTTTTTTTTTGAGACAGAGTCTATGTCGCCCTCTGTAGATTGCTATGGCTTCACAGCTCACAGCAATCTCCAACTCTTGGGCTTAAGCGATTCTTTTGCCTCAGCCTCCCAAGTAGTTGGGACTACAGGCGCCTGCCACAATGCCTGGCTATTTTTGGTTGCATTTGTCATTGTTGCCCAGTTGGCCCAGGCCATGTTCAAACCCGCCAGCCTCAGTGTATGTGGCTGGTGCTGTAACCACTGTGCTACTGGCGCCAAGCCCAATTTATATATTTATCTTATTGAACTTACTCTTATAAGTTGTCTCTAATTATTTTTGGAACAAAGCAGGGTAAAATAAAAATACATGTGATAGTCTAGAGAAAACTGGAAAACACAGACATTTCATAGCCATTAGGGCCTAATTCTCATATAACTTTATAATAAAGGAATCTAGAGCTAAATATGTAGTGTAATGTGAAAGGAGCTGGTGTACAGATACATATAGGGAAGGAAAAGGGGTAGTCCTAGCTGATCTTACTGTAGGATCAGTTTAGGTGGGGGGAGGCCTCTTTGGAACAGGTTTCTTTAAAATCTGTTTTTTGGAATTTCAGGTTTGGCATCTCCTGTCTTTTTCCTGCTTCTTGGCATTTTAGCATTTCTCCAGTGGGGTGTCCTCGAATTTTGAATACCAATTTACGCCAAATTATTGTCATTAGCATCCTGGCTGCTGCTGTTTCACTTTTATGCTTTTCTGTCGTCATAATCCGAAATAAGTATGGGCGTCTATCCAGAGACAAGAAATTTCAAAGGTAAGAAATACAAACATTTGGCTCATGCCTGTAATCCTAGCACTCTGGGAGGCCGAGGTGGGTGGAGTTCAAGACCAGCCTGAACAAAAAGCAAGTCCCCATCTCTACTAAAAATAGAAAAACTGAGGCAAGAGGATCGCTTGACCCAAGTTGGAGGTTGCTGTGAGCTATGACGCCATGGCACTTTACCCAGGGCAACAGCTTGACTCAAAAAAAAAAAAAAAAAAAAAAAAAGAAATATAAACATTTGTCTTTTGCTTTACCTGGTTCAGGCTGCTATAACAAAATACCGTAGACTGCATGACTTATAAACAACAGAAATTTATTGGACAGTATAGTGCTGGCAAGATTTTGTGTCTGGTGGGGGCTTGTTTCCTGTTTGTAGATGGTTTCCTCTCACTGTGTCCTCACCTGATGGAAAGGAACAAGGAAGTCCTCTGAAGTCTCTGTCCTCATGATCTAATCCCCTCCCAGAGACCTCACTTCCTGATAGCATCACATTGGTGATTAGATCTTAAATAATGAATTTTGAGGAGATACTAACTTTTAGACCATCCCACCTTCACTTCCTGGCTTTGGGACATTTGGGGCTGAGTTGGATCTTAAGGAGCATGTGACTTTAGGAACTGGATTCTGTACTGTATGCAGCGAGGCATGGAAAATTTAACTCTTTAAATTTTCCAAATTCATGTCATAGGAGGCTCTGGAATGATTATTTACCTGTCAGCTTCTCCTATAATATATTTTAAACTGATTTTTTTTTTTTTTCCGAGACAGAGTCTCACATTGTCTCTTGAGCTCAAAGCAATTCTCTTGCCTCAGCCCTGGTAACTGGGACTTACAGGTGCCTGCCATGGTGCCTGGCTGTTTTTTTAGAGATAGGGTCTCACTCTTGCTCAGGCTGGTCTCAAACTGCTGAGTTCAATCAGTCTACCTGCCTTGGTCTCCCAGAGTGCTAGGATTACAGGCGTGAGCCACTATGTCCCGCCTTTTAAAATTGATTTTTGAGGTAATGTTGATAGTTTGGAAATAGAGGTTTGCTTTTTGGCACTTGTCTGAACTATAAGTAAATAATGTGTGTTTATCTGGTTTCGATGATCTTTATCACCATCATTTGTTTTGTGTTCTTTGACTCTTTATTCATTAGGCAGTTATACAAATGTTACCACAAATCTTAGAAATCACTGACTTGTTATTTATTGAATTTTCTGTTAGGTTTAGGATGATGTTCTCTAAATAAAAGCATGTATGTTTTTCCACACAAGGTACTTGGCGCGAGTTACTGACATTGAAGCTACAGACACCAATAACCCCAATGTGAACTATGGGATTGTGGTGGACTGTGGGAGCAGTGGGTCTCGAATATTTGTCTACTGCTGGCCAAGGCATAACGGCAATCCACACGATCTGTTGGATATCAGGCAAATGAGGGATAAAAACCGAAAGCCAGTGGTCATGAAAATAAAACCTGGTATGTAAATGGGAACATCAGCCTGGTGACCAGGCTCTATCCTGCTATATTCTGTGGTGTCTTACGTGCCCTTCCCCCACTCATGCCTGTCATTGCCCTCCTATAAGCTCAGGCCAGGATCTGCTGGGTCTCCTAATTTCACTTTTTTCCCTTTCCTGTTTGGCAGAGGATGATTAACACCTTGATAAAACATCCCAAACCATGTCTTTCTGTCTCCTGTAGCATTTATCATAGGACAGCATATAGGACATTTATCATAGGACAGCTTGAATAGGTTCTGGTTAGTTTGGAGCTTTGGTGGCCATTGAAATAGCATTGTATGTGGAGTCAAACCTCTATAGATTAGTCCAATTTCTGCAGATTCCTTTGATAAATCACTTAATCTTTCTAGGTTCACAATTTCCTAATATTGGGGAATAAAGAATTTTTGGACTTCGAAAGTTCCTTTCATTTTTAATATAACAGCTGGAAATCATTCATTTATGTATGTACCCATTCAACAGATATTTGCTGAGCACCCACTATTTGCTAAGCACTATGTTAGTGGTGGGAATATAAATTTGAACAAGACTTTATTTTGTGCTTTTGAGGAACTTCCAGTTGCAATGAGACAGGCAAATTAAGGGGTAGTTTTGATAAGGTGTAATGAGTGTACAGCCAGCAGTGAGGATAACCACAGAAGGTAACAAGAGCTATCTTCAGGGTTCTGTTAGGGGAGACCCACAGAAGAAGGAGCTGGGTAGATGTGTAAGAGTTAACCAGGTGGAGAGGGGTAGGGAGTAGGTAGGGAGGTAGACAGAGAAGGCTCTTCCTAGTGGAGGTGCACTAAGGCCACAATATGATGCATTATAGAAGTGCTAATTCGGTGTAGCTGAAGGTGAATGGAAGGAACACAGGAAGAGAAGGAGGGGTGAGTATTCAGGGCACCCGTCTGCTGTTCTAGAGTGGAGCTTTGTTTGGAGGTCTCTCAGGAGCCACAAAGGGATCTGAAGCCAGGCAGAGGAATCCTCTAGGTAGGGAATGGTAGGGGGATGGTCTAGACCAGAGGTAGGATGTGTTGCAGCAGAATGGAAGAAGCTGGTGGTGTCCAAAGAGATGAGACATGAAGTAATGAAATAGGAACCAAGAAGAGGCGATTTGTGAAACCAGGATGCACAGTGGGGTGAGGGAGAGGGATTTTATCCAGGATGCTAGCTTAGGCTGCTGGCCACCAGTGCTGATGGTCACTGAGGGAGGTAACAAGCATTAGGGGAAGGCTATTGGTAACAATGGAATTGAGATTCTCTCATGGTGCATTTAGAGTGGCTGAGGACAGCAAGGGCAATATCCAGGGGCAGTTACCACACACTGACCTGGAGTCTGGGATGAGCTGGCGTGTCTGCTGATACTGTGTAGAGCTCCATGATGTGTTGATGGTGATGGCAGCTGTTGGAGTGTGTGAAATGGCCAGGGGAAGAGGGAGCACATTTCTCAAGGGCAGGGATGAGCCCTTGTGTGGTAGCACTGGCACATAGCACAATAAGGTCTATGTGCTTTGATGATCAGGAAGAGGACACAGAACTGAATATTTAGTGCCACCAACATGTAAGGAAGAAGTAGTTGCTAGAGGAATAGTCGAGACTAGGAGAGCATAGTGTATAGCTTGAATTTCTCTAGTAAGCTAAAATCCCCTCTTGTTAACTGAGGTGTCCTGTTTTTCTAGGCATTTCAGAATTTGCTACCTCTCCAGAGAAAGTCAGTGACTACATTTCTCCACTTTTGAACTTTGCTGCAGAACACGTGCCACGGGCAAAACACAAAGAGACACCTCTCTACATTCTTTGCACAGCCGGAATGAGAATCCTTCCCGAAAGGTGATCCTCCACGTGAGGGTGGGGGCGGGCCTGTGGGAGAGTGTTCTCTGGCCTCCTCCATCATCATCATCATCATTAAAAGGAAGACACTCAAAAGTCTTCCATTCTGAAATAATATTAGAACTATTCCCATAGTCTGAACCCACAAATATCTTTTAATTCACTTGATGACTAAATCGTAAGCTATGAAGTTGTTATTTAAAAAAAAAAATGTATTTTATTTACTTAAGGAATCTTTGCACTGGTAGTTTAACATCTAGGAATCACATAATTCATATAACAGGCTCATTTTGAAAAATCTTTCCTAAAATAAATAATTTTCCAACAATTGCTTTGGTTTTAAAATAACTTTTACATGTAAGAACTATGTTTTACATGCCAGAGCCATGAGGCGTTGAAGGTTTTTTCCTTTTCAAATAGGAATTCAGGATTTATAATGTAAATGTTTGCATTACCTTACAGCCAACAGAAGGCCATTCTGGAAGATCTTCTGACCGATATCCCTGTGCACTTTGACTTTCTGTTTTCTGACTCTCATGCAGAAGTAATTTCAGGGAAACAAGAAGGTTAGTATATTGGTCTTCAATAATTTGAAAGCTATTCTTTTAAATCCTCCTCATTTTCCCCAGTGTACATTTTATTAAATTACTTATCATGTCTTCAAATTTGGGAAATCATTTGAAATATTATAATATTTATTTATTTATTTATTTGGGATTTTTTTTTTTTTTTTTTTTGAGACAGTATCACTATGTCACCCTTGGTAGAGTGCTGTGACATCACAGCTCACAGCAACCTCAAACTCTTGGGCTTAAGCGATTCTTTTACCTCAGCCTCCCAAGTAGCTGGAACTACAGGCACCCGCCACAATGCCTGGTTGTTTTTTGGTTGTAGTTGTCGTTGTTTGGCAGGCCTGGGCTGGATTCGAACCCACCAGCTCCAGTATATGTGACTGGCACCCTAGCTGTTGAGCTACAGCTCAGCATGCCTGAAATATTATAATTTTTAAAGGACTAGATTATTTTCTTACCTGACTAGTCTTCATTACCCAAACTGATCTTTATTAAAAAATGTCTGTTTGTCTTCACCACATTTAGGATACATACTTGGAACTCATTTTGATAGAAAGATTTGTGCTCTTTGCCTAAGTCATATGGCTTCCAGGGATTATAAGAATTGTTGACTGTTGGAACCTCCTGATTTACTTGATAGGAAGGGAAAATTCTTCTTGACTTGGTACACTTTAAGTGTTAATGCTGTTTTTAAAGAAATTATTGTAGTTAAGAATAAAATGACAAGTTGGTAAAACAATTTGGGGAATAGCTTGTTGGAAATAGTGACCAAAAGTATTCATTTCAAATCATTTATCATTTCATTTTATCATTTAATATGTGACAGGCACTGTATAATACAGAATTGGGTGAAATTCACATATTGCCATTGAGCTGCTTACAGACAAATGGGATACATAGAGATAGTTTCAGGTGCTGGGAGGAAGATAAGGAAAAAAATATCTTCAAAGGAGGAAGGCATTTTTTTTTTCCTAGCTAGGGCCATCAGGAAGAACATGATATTTGAACTGTCCTCAAGGGGTGGTTTTAAATAGAACATACCAGAGCACAGTAAGCTTAGTGCACTGAGGGAAGGATAGGAAGCACATTCCAGTCAGAAAGGAGGATTTGAGTAAATACAGGTTAGAAAGGATGCACTGTAGACAGAAGAATAAAAATGTTTTAGTTTGAATGGATTATGGCCCTTTTGAAAGGTACAGTATTGTTCTGAGCTGAGTGGGTCTTGAATTGTCCAGGGGATTTTGGACTGTGTACTGGGGTGAGTGCAGTAACAGAGGACAAAGTGGTTTGCAGTGGAGGGGTAGGGGCAGGAATATGGAGTAGATGGGCCATCTGTCCACTCGTGTAAAGATGTAAATCCAGCTGGCAATGAAAATAGGTAAAGATTGGGGTGGGAAATGTTTAGAAAATAGAATCAGCCTCAGCAACTGAGAGAATGAGAGGAATAAAGGAAAAAGAAGAGTGGAAAGTAGCTTGAATTTTTAAAGCCTGGCAATCCATAGGTTTCACTTAATAGACAGTAACTCTAGTATTTTGAAATAGCCCATAAATTTCAAAGGAAAACTGTGACCTGTGGAATCATATTTTCAAACTATATAAATGCTATAAAACTTTTTTAAATTAACAGTTCTTGGTAAACCATTAAGAAGAGATGTAAAATAAATAAATGTGTTATTTATCTGAGATGATGTTTTCATAGAGTAGTAAAATTAATGAGATGTTTACACAGAGTGCATTGATAAAAGTTACACAAAATATCTTAAAATGTTATCCTTTTTTTCTTCACCCTGTGAAATGCTTATAGGTGTGTATGCTTGGATTGGCATTAATTTTGTACTTGGACGATTCGAGCATATTGAGGATGGTAAGTGTCATGTTTCTAACTAGTGTTATCTAACTAGAATTTAGGGCTTTTCTGTTTAACCCCAAGGCTGAAAGGGGGCTAAGTTTTATGACTCGACTGAGCGTGTGGGAGGAGCTGCAGTTTAACACAGTTGAATTTGATTTCAGTTGGGAGGAGTAGTCTGGGTTCGCTTAAATGTGCTTGAAATGTCCCATGAAAACAGGTGACTCTGAAGCAGATCCTGATTCTCTGGATTTGTTCTGTTTGGTGAACATTTTCTGTTCTTTCCAGATGACGAGGCAGTTGTGGAAGTTAACATTCCTGGTAGTGAAAGCAGTGAAGCCATTGTGCGCAAAAGAACAGCAGGCATTCTTGACATGGGAGGCGTGTCAACTCAGATAGCCTATGAAGTCCCCAAAACTGTAAGCTTTGCCTCCTCACAGCAGGTCATTATCTGTACAAATTTCCTTCTGTTTGGTTTGGTTTTCATTTAACATGTCTCCATCCGTTTTTGTTTTGTTTATGCGTCTGAACACACCTTTACTGTGCTTGCTGAGGCTCCACCTTCTCAGCCCAGGAGAAAGACAGAAGGAAGAAGGCAGACCTCAGCTAAGCCCTTGTTGTTTGTTCATTGAAATCAGCTGGTTTGTTTGCTATACTTAGAGTTTTTCTTTGGTGTATTTGCCGTAGAATGCTTGCATTTTGTTTATATTTTCTCTCGATCACTTCTCAACAGGTTCTATAAAATGTCACATAATATCATCAGGGTTTTGAAGGTATAATTGGGAACAGTCCTTTTTGGGATTGTTCAAAAAGTTCAGACAGCTTTTGAACTTCACTAGGAAGTATTGAGGTTTTATATCCACTCCCTGCACATTTCTGAACTTGTAGTTCACCCAGTCTTATTCCATCCCTTCACTGCTCTCAGTCGCTGTCTGGAATTTAGTATAGGCTGGGTGGCCCTGTCTAGGGAACCACAGCACAGTTTCCAGATGTATTCCTGAAATGCTACTTGTCTTTATTACTTTCTTTCTGTTTAGCTATAAATTAACAAAAAGTCTTCCTGCATTTTCCCCTAGGTAGGGGAAGCAGGTTAATTCAATAATTAAAAGTGAGATCCTAGAGCTGGGCAAGGCTAGGCTGCATCACCATCCTGTCCTCACTAGTTTTGGGACTTTATGCAAGTCACATAACTTCTGTGAGTGGTTTCTTCATTTATAAATGTGAATGAGTAAGCCTACAACCCAGGGTTATCAGAAGGTTTAAGTGAGGTGATGCATATACAACATCTAATGTGCTGGTTGGCACCTTATATGTGCTCAGTGAATGTTATTGATGTCTTCATTGAGCTCCTTGGGAAATTGCTTCATAAATTCAGGTATTACAATTTGTGTTTTGTATTTCCCATTCTAGACATGCCTCTAGAAACTATTACACTCTCAGTAAGACATTGTGTTTTCTCCTTTCACTCACTATAAAGTAAAAATATATATATTTAAAAGACATTTTGGAAAAATATCAAAGTAGCAAAATTAAAAATTTCTTATAGACTCATCATCCATAAAAACCATTGCTAGTATTTTGGTGAATTTCTTTTCATTCTAAATATAGTTTTATAATCTTACTGTTCATATGATTTTGTGTCCTTTATTTAACGGTGCATGAGTATATTCCTCAGTGATTATTATAATTAACCTTCCTTTGGTATTGTATATGTACGTGACATATAGATTTTTATGCCATAGAATTATAAAGGGCATCTTTGTATTTGGAGACTTTGGTGGTTAGATTTATTTTCACAGCATAAGACTCCACAAATAGATTTACTAGGTTAGATGTTATGAAGTATATTGCTGACTTTTCAAAAATTCTTAACAGTATTACAAACATGCAAGACATCTGAAATTTTCTAAGTCAGAATTGTCATATTGAATTGAAAGATGCTTTGAAGTATCCCTGAGAAATACAGAAGCAGAAATTTTTGCCTGTTAGTTGAGACACTTTAAAACCCCTTGTTTTTAGCAGGAGGTTTTAAATTGCTTAAAATATTCAAGTTTGTTATCTATATGTCTGCAGGAGGAAGTAGCTAAGAACTTACTAGCTGAATTTAACTTGGGCTGTGATGTTCACCAAACTGAGCATGTGTACCGAGTCTATGTGGCCACATTTCTTGGATTTGGTGGCAATGCTGCTCGACAAAGATACGAAGACAGAATATTTGCCAACACAATTCAAAATAACAGGTAAAGCACCTTCTGCTACTCAAAAGTCACTTGCAAACCTAGATTTCTCCTCATAAAAAAACAAGATCCAGGCACAGCAGGGAGAACTCAGCCAGCAAACACATGTTGGCACTGTCTTCCTACTCCCGCACTGGCTGAGCGGGGAGAAGGAATGGGAGCCGTCCAGGGTCCTGCCTCCGGCGCTGTATCCCACCATGCTTCAAAGAAGGCTCGCTCTCTTTCTCTTAGACGTGCACTCACCTGATGAATTAGAAATTTTGCCATCAGTCTATAGAATAGTTTTGAGCCCTGAGTAATGTCGTTCATGCTTGCAGAGTCCTTGGGCAACCCAGCACATGGGGCATTGCTGATGTTCTGGTAGACATGCAGCTAGTGTTTGCATTTGTCATTGCTTGAAGATTGAGTGTGTCATGTTCTAGAGACTGGATGCGTAAGCAGCCCATGTAGCCACATAGTAGATAAGAACCACTGTGAAGGGAGTTACAAGAGCAAGAAGTCAGAGTTAGTGGTTTTTAAATATTTTTAGGAGAGGAACTTTAAGAAACAAGTGTACAGAATTCTGGGATAGAAAATAAGTAAAACTAAAGCAACACTTACAAATTTATTTGATAAGTTGTTTGCAATTATTATTTGCAAGTGTACAGAATTCTGGTATAGAAAATAAGTAAAACTAAAGCAACACTTATAAATTTATTTGATAAGTTGTTAGGAATTGTTTATTTGCAATTAGTCCATAAGAACAGAAAAACTATTTGGGTGAATAAAAATATGTGAATCTAGGATTATATAAAGATATCCTGTTCCTTACTGTTTTATGTGTTTTTTTTTTTATTGTTTTTATTATTAAATCATAGCTGTGTATATTAGTGCAATCTAAGGGTACAATGTGCTGTTTCATATATAATCTGAACTATTTTCATCAAACTGATTAACATAGCCTTCATGGCATTTTCTTAGTTATTGTATGAAGATATTTGTATTCTGCATTTATTAAGTTTTGCCGGTACCCTTCTAAGATGCACTATAGGTGTGGCCTCACCAATCACCCTCCCTCCACCCCAACCTCACCCCTCCCCGCCCCTCCCTTGCCCCTTTCCCCATATTCTTGTGCTATAGTTGGATTATAGCCTTCATATGAAAGCTATAAATTAGCTTCATAGTAGGGCTGAGTACATTGGATACTTTTTCTTCCATTCTATGTTTTATGTGTTTTGATGAAACAATTTGAGGAGAAAAATCCTAATCCATAGAGCTAAGTGATAGTGTGTTTCCTTGATCAATATAATCTTTATAAACCTTTGAAGCCCTGAACTTTAAAGACCAAGTTGGAGTTATTCAGTACCACATTTACCAGAAATTCATGTATTTAAGTAGGAAAATCTATTTAAATCTACTTAATGTCTATTTAAATATCTGCTCCAAAAGTTAATTGAAGAGTGTTAATTATGAGATCAATAGTCCCATTTAAAAAAATTAGTATGTAGCACATTTGCTATTTTTTACAATAATCTTAAAATAGAGATATTTTATAAATGACATTTTCATCATACTTTTTTATAATCACTAAATACCTTCTGCTGAGACCCTAATTTTTACGAATTGGCTTTAATGTCAAAAAGTTGTTTTTTTTTTTTGAGACAGAGCCTCAAGCTGTTGCCCTGGGTAGAGTGTCGTGGCATTACAGCTCACAGCAACCTCCAATTCCTAGGCTCAAGCAAGTCTCCTGCCTCTGCCTCCCAAGTAGCTGGGACTACAGGCGCCCGCCACAACGCGCAGCTATTTTTGTTTAGGTTGCAGCCGTCATTGTTGGTTGGCGGGCCCAGGCTGGATTCAAACCCGCCAGCTCAGGTTTACATGGCTGGCGCCTTAGCCCGCTGAGCCATAGGCGCCGAGCCAAAAAGTTTTGTATAATGAACATTTCAGTGGTACTACTTAATGTTGGTGTAAGACAACTAAAAATAGTAATACGGGCATATATTTGACAACTGTTGGACATTTTATAAAATTTTATAAAATGTTTCACATGTCATGAATTGAGTCTTAAAATGCATGTTTATTTCTTTGCCATTCGCAGTGATGATTGATTTTGTTTAAATTAAACATTTTTATGATAAAGACCTTAATTTTATTACATCAAAGTGCATTATGGATAGCACTGAGAAACAACTTGTCAGTGAAAAGTAAAAACTTGACTGTCGAAGATGCATATGGAATTCTGGCAATATTTAACTCTAACAGTTAAGCACCTGTCAGTCCCACATGATTTCATGGTATTCAGCACCAACATCACTTCAGTTTTTGTAAGCTCGTCTCTCTGTCTCAGTTGCTTAGAGGTGTGTACATTCAGTTGGATGACAGATAGTAATTTCCAGAAATTGTATTGGGAAGTAATAAGCCTGTGAATTTCATTGAGTAGAGTTACTGTTTCATTTTTACGGGACTTCCCAGAGCCTCTAATACAATGGAAACTGCTATCTGCTGGAGTTAGGACCAAAAATTGATCAATTAAAAGATATAAGTTGAAACAGAGGATCATAAAAATAGACTCAGATCCTAAACATTCTGTTTTAATTTCTGTCATTTGCTAATTTTTTGCTCTGAACTGAGATATCTTCTTAGATTCCATTTCTCCAGCTTGCACTGCACCCCTTATCCAGATGTCAGTTTGGCCCTCTTTAAAGAATACCAGGGACTGGGCAGCGCCTGTGGCTCAGTGGGCAGGGCGCTGGCCCCATGTACCGAGAGTGGTGGGTTCAAACCCAGCCCTGGCCAAACTGCAACAAAAAAATAGCTGGATGTTGTGGTGGGCGCCTGTAGTCCCAGCTACTTGGGAGGCCGAGGCAAGGGAATCGCCTAAGCCCAGGAGTTGGAGGTTGCTGTGAGCTGTGTGATGCCACGGCACTCTACCATGGGCTATAAGGTGAAACTCTGTCTCTACCAAAAAAAAAAAAAAAAAAAAAGAATACCAGGAACTACATTTGTGAAGCAACTTGATACCAAATCCTTCTAGATTTTTATGAATTTTTTCCAGTTTTCCAAATCTTGCCCACACATACTTTGACAGCTGTCTTATAGCAACTTGTCCTTACCATGCTTTTCTGAAGCCCCTAACCTGGTTTTTCCAGGACCAATTACTTCTTTTCACAGTTGCATTTCATCCATCTATGTATAGTTAAAATCACAGGCACCAGCAGCAAAAATGGGGCTGGGAACAATATGATTGATAGCCACTCAACAGCTTGGAGCATCAGGCTGTGTTACCAGGAATCATCGGGTAATCAGGCTGGTTAATTGTTAACCTGTGTTGTGCATGCACAGAGGTATCATGAGTCTCCAAGAAGGCTCGAATGTTTATTTTCCTCAATTGTCTTGGAATGTTTTTGTATTACTGCAGGATTTGTGTTCCACAGAACGTACTTCAAGAAATGCTGGCTTGCAGCCACTTCTTTGAAACCGCTTTCTGTAGGATTCATGATCAAGTTTCTCCTTATGCCATAGGCTCTCAAGTAAACAGACAGGTCTGACTCCAGATGCTCCATACCTGGACCCCTGCCTACCCCTAGACATTAAAGATGAAATCCAGCAAAATGGACAGACCATATACCTACGAGGGACTGGAGACTTTGACCTGTGTCGAGAGACTGTCCAGCCATTCATGAATAAAACAAATGAGACACAGACTTCCCTCAATGGGGTCTACCAGCCCCCAATTAACTTCCAGAATAGTGAATTCTATGGCTTCTCTGAATTCTACTACTGCACTGAGGATGTGTTACGAATGGGCGGAGACTACAGTGCTGCTACATTTACTAAAGCTGCAAAGGTAACCTTATAAGAAGCCAACTGCTCCTTCATGCTTTTGACAGACCAGGGTGGGTAGTGACATCATCTGTGTTCCTTTCACATTTGGAGCATATTCCCTTTGGTTGAGGGAGATTAAAAAGTCTTAGCAGAAGTGGAAAATGTACTGTATGCTGATTATGCCCACCGCTGCCTTAGCTACTCTGTTCACCAGTGACCCCAGATTATAGTCTTGTGTCATTGTCCTGCTTTGCTCCATCTGACAGCTCCCACCATCCTTCACGCACGCCGAGCTACCAGCTATTCTCTTGTTCTGCCTTTCTTTTCTTCTTTTTTCTTTTTTTTTTTTTGAAAGAGAGTCTCACTCTATTACCCTTGGTAAAGTGCTGTGGCATCACAGCTCTCAGCAACCTCAAACTCTTGGCCTTAAGTGATTCTTTCGCCTCAGCCTCCCAAGTAGCTGGGACTACAGCACCCACCACAATGGCCAACTGTTTTTTTTTTGTTGTTGTTGTTGTTGCGGTTGTCATTGTTTAGCAGGCCCAGGCTGGGTTCAAACCTACCAGGTGCATGTGGCTGGCACCATAACCACTGTGCTATATGCACCGAGCCTGTTCTGCCTTTCTAACACCCCTGTAACCTTGTTAATGCCTGTCTCCTTCCCTTTGCCCCCTGATCTTCAGGTTCTTGGGTGGTGTCAGCCATGCTCTTGCTTTGCCATTCCCTCTCAAGAAGCATCTCTAGTCCTCACCCTGCCCAGTCATCTCCTGGGTTTCACACTCCAAGCACACTCTCCCACCCCATTTATCCCTATTGTGCTGTCTTGATTAATGGCATCACTAGCCATCCAGCCCCCTCCCTGAAAACCTAAGAGTTGTGCACTTCATCCTGTCTCATTCATGCCTCTCCCACACCCCCATGTACTCCATCTCTGTGTGTGACATTTTGTCTCATAAGTATCTCTCAAACCCACCTCAGAGTCTACAGCACTTTATATACTCACATTGTTATCAAACAACTGCTAGTTCCCCTCAGGCTCTCTGCTACTTCCCGTCTGTGTCTCGGTTCATGGTGTCTCCTCTTCCTGAAATGCCTGGGCTGTCCCCTCTCCCCAGCGGAGCCATGTTTGCTTGTGTTCCTTTCACACACCAGGGTGACGTTTCACAGCCTCTTTGAGCCTCAGTTCTTCATGCTTTAGGTTTGGTAGTACATTTAGAAGCACATGATGTTAGCTATTAATATTATTACAGATAACTTCAGGGAACAGTGATACATCTTTTCTCTTAAAAACAAAGCCTTTTGGGCTTGGCACCTGTGGCTCAACGGGCTAAGGCGCCAGCCACGTACACCTGAGCTGGCGGGTTCGAATCCAGCCCCAGGACCCGCCAAACAACAATGATGGCTGCAACCAAAAAAAGGCCGGGTGTTGTGGTGGGCGCCTGTAGTCCCAGCTACTTGGGAGGCAGAGGCAAGAGACTCGCTTGAGCCCAGGAATTGGAGGTTGCTATGAGCTGTGATGCCACGGCACTCTATCCAGGGTGACTGCTTGTGGCTCTGTCTCAAAAAAAAAAAAAAAAAAAAAAACAAAAC
>CAUYON010018872.1:0-22390 GCA_963573935.1 Arctocebus calabarensis
GTTCCCGTTAATTGAAAATAATGATAAGCCATTTGACTGTAAAGTGGATATTTTGGATCCTTTCACCATTGTAGAGTTTGGTATGTGATCAAAAGTTTCTGCTTGAGTTTACTTTTGTTGTGGAGGTTTGCACTGGTCCTTATGGAGCATAGGTCTGAATATGTCCAGGAGAGCTGGTTTAGTTATGGTGAATTTCTTCAACATATGGATGTCATTAAATTATTTAATTTCTCCATCATAAATGAAACTCAGTTTGGCTGGATATAAGATCCTAGGTTGGCAGTGATTTTGTTTTAGGAGATTAAAAGTCGATGCCCACTCCCTTCTAGCTTGAAAGGTTTGAGCAGAAAGATCTGCAGTTATTCTAATATTCTTCCCCTGTAAGTAATGGATTACTTGCATTTGGCTGATTTCAGAAATCTTCTCCTTCATGTTTTTTTTATCTTTTCCTTTTTTTTTTTTTTCTCCTTCATGTTAACTTTAGTGAAATTAATTATGATGTGCCTGGGGGATGTCTTATTCGAGTTGAGTCATGCTGGGATTCTGATACTGTCTGCTATCAGAATTTCAGAGTCTCTGGGTATGTCTAGAAAATTCTCTTTCATTACCTCAAGAAGAAGGAACTCTGTGCCTTGTGAAGCCAGTTCATCACTTTCAGGTATCCCTATAGGACGAATATTGGTTTTCTTTGAGTTATCCCCAAGATCTCTGAGAGGATGATCTGTTTTTGCTTTCCATTTATCTCCCTCTCTGAGCATTTGGGAGCATTCGAAGTCTCTGTCTTCAGTGTAGAAATCCATTCATCTGCTTACTCTATTCTGTTACTGAGGACTTCCACTGCATTTCTCAGATCTTTGAGGGCTGCAACTTCTTGTCTCAATGTATCAAAATCTTTCATCATTTTGTCTTTGAAATGGTTGAGTTCTTGAGACATCTTCTGAATTAATCCTACAATTTCTACCTCCATCTTAGTTTCCATATTGTTGATCTGTTTGCAATCCAGATTCTAAATTCGATTTCAGCCATCTCAGCTATCGGTTTGTGGATGGGATCCTCTGGATTGGATGGTTTGTCATTCTTTGGGGGAGTTGCCCTGTTCTGTTTATTCAGGTTGCCAGAGTTTTTCTGCTTATTCTGCCCCAGGATTGTTTTTCAGTGTTTAGCTAGATGAGAAAGTCAAGTGAAATTGGACTGGAAATTTCTACAGTTGTGGTTGACCAGCCCTCCACCTACAAACTGTCAGTGGTGGCTGTAGCTTTTCCTCTACAATTTTTCCAAGGTACCTGTACAGTACTACAGTCTGTAACTGCAGAGGCCTACTTAGTGTAGTTGTGGGTAGGTGGCTCTGTCTCGTATCCAACTAATTTCTGTCAAATCCTAGTGAACCAGTAACCTTGCGGTGCAGTCTCAGATTCTGTGAAATATAAGCAACTAGGACATCCCTTTCCCCACCAGTAGTATCTGGAAGAGGACAGTCTAACCTTCCCACTACAAGAAAACATGGGACCCACCTTAAAGGTTCCTCAGATAATTCCTACAGTTCAAGATTTCCAGACAAATTGTCCCCAGCCACCCCCACTCTCTAGCTGGAAAGTTCAAGAGGGCTCCAGTAACTAGACATTAGGGGCTATTGGCAGCTCGAGTGTGATTTTAGTGGCTTCGGATCTCCAAGGAGTCAGAAATGCCCATCCAGTAGGAGGTTTTGAGCCAGGGGGTTGGTGCCTCTTACCTCACCTTGATCGTCCTTCACCACTGGATTTTGGTCACCTCAGTCTCTGGTGGTCTCTCTGGCAGACTCTGTTAACCCAGTCTCTGTGTCCTTTTTCTGTCCAAGAAACAAATGTGCCATGACTATGTGCTTGCCAGAATCAAAATGAGGTCATTGCCTCCTGCTCATGGTTACCACAGTCTACCACCATCCAGCATGGAAGACTGGGGTCTGCTTGCCTCAGGTGCTCAATGACAGCTGAGGAAAGTTCCACCTTAGTTCAGTCCATACCTGAGGTTCTCCAGACAGCAAAATAATTTCTCCCTCAGCCACTGCTCCTTTGTTGCCGCTGTTCTACAGTACTGGAATCCATATAGGATGAGGTATGGCTTCCTCTGGAAGGCCACAGAGATGGGGAGATGGCTCTCCAGAGTTAGACCCCAGCAGGATCACTCTACTAATGCTGAAGTTGGGTGGAAAGTGCCTCCTCTTAGGTTCATGCATTTCAGCAGATTCTGAGCCTCCACCCGCAGTGTGGGAACCCTAGCCTCTGTCTGCTGCTGAGATACTCTTTTTCTTTGGGCCAGGAATGTCCCCTTTCCCTATATGTCTTCCTGTACAGTTACTGGATTCACAGGAACAGCACTGCTGTACAGCCAGTATCTATGCAATGCCTGGTCCTAGGTAAGAATTGCAGACAACCTGGATTCTGGATGAGTTGGTCTTCTAGACTTCCAGACTGCGGGAAGGGGTAGACTGAAGGATCAAGGTGGCAAGGAAAACATTTAAAACACCAATCACATTGAGACCGAATAAACTGGATAAACAAATAAAAAGGCTACCCAGCACACAACCCCACAGATGCACCCACAGTCAGAAACACATAGACATACAGACAAAATAAAACAAACAAAAAACCAAACAATAATAACAACAAAAATCTCCAATAAAAATACTGATACTTGTAAAATACTTGGGGGAAAAAAAGCCTCTAAAAAATCTGATGTAAGCACTCTCAGAAGCCATAAGAAGGGAAGAAGAGGAAAGGGAGAGAAAAAAAAGAAAGTGGTGTTCATAAAAGAGTTACAAAAAAGAAGAAAGGAAAAAGAAAAATACAATTTAAAATAGAAGAAATAAAAATACCATAAGAAAAAAATTAAAATAAAAAATTAGTTATCGCTCGGCGCCTGGCCTGTGGCTCCATGGGTTAAGGAGCCAGCCACATACACCTGAGCTAGCGGGTTCGAATCCAGCCTGGGTCTGCCAAACAACAATGATGGCTGCAATCAAAAAATAGCCAGGCATTGTGGTGGGCTCCTGTAGTCTCAGTTACTTGGGAGGTGGAGGCAAGAGACTCACTTGAGCCCAGGAACTGGAGGTTGCTGTGAGCTGTGATGCCATGGCCCTCTATCCAGGGTGAGAGCTTGAGGCTCTGTCTCAAAAAAAAAAAAAAAAAATTATTATCAATGGCTCCTCCAAGAAAAGGATAAAAAAACCTCAAAAATATTATTCTTTTATATATATACACACACACACACACACACATTTATACGTATGAGGTAGAAATCAACTTTAGTGTGAATAAATTTATAATGCAATATACTCTCCGGACACTAGATGGCGCTGTGAGTGATACCCAGGCTTATACCTGATTCCCCATTTACTTCATTACTATGGTAACCACTCTACCTGGTAGGTTTCCATTTTTGGAGTTTCTGTAATAGTTTGTTTTCTAAAAGATGTCCCACTTCGGGTGTTCTGCTCCAGAGAGCACTCCCATCCCACTTCCAAACTTGGTGCAGGAGTCCACACAGCACAAATCTCTCCACTCTGCTCCCACATTCTCCTGCAAACTGGCATCTGCAATTGGCTGTGGGAGAGGGGCTGGCCGCAGTGGCTGCTGCAACTCTGGCCGCCTCAGCTGCCAGCTGCTGCTGCAGTGCACAGAAACCCTGTTCACCAATTTTCACATC
This sequence comes from Arctocebus calabarensis, assembly GCA_963573935.1. Taxonomy (NCBI): domain Eukaryota; kingdom Metazoa; phylum Chordata; class Mammalia; order Primates; family Lorisidae; genus Arctocebus; species Arctocebus calabarensis. The sequence continues at coordinate 3,682 of CAUYON010018872.1, forward strand.
TCAGAGTGGCTCCTCCAAGCCCCAGTTCCCTGTGCACCCTGAACAGTCAGGCTTCACCAGGATTCCCCACCAGGGATGGCACTACCTGTTCAATTACTCCCAATGATCTGGGGAAAATGTGTCTGCCATTTAGAACAATTAAAAATGTCTGTTTCCCAGAAGGATCCCCCTCCCTTCAATTCTCCCTTGGGCTGCCTAGTCCTCTAAGGCTCCAAGTAGCATCCCTTTCTGGTCGCCAGTCTCAGGGATCCATGCTTCATGGAAATTTTCATCAGTTAGCTTTTGTGAGTTGTGAACTACTGTCCTCCCTGTGGGACAGACCGGCTGCCATCTATCTCCACTGGTCAGGAAAAAGTCTATATCAGAGTCTGAGGTTTTGAACTACACCTCAAATACAGCAATCCACCAATTAGCTGCGCATCTCCAGTTGTCCATCCACACCAATAATCCACATGGGGAAAGATCCAGAGCTCCTACCCTTTCACCTGATGTCCTGTGAGAGATGGACTGTGCGTCTGTCCCGACCACCATCTTGCTCTGCCTCCAAATATTTGCAGTTTTCTAGTTATAATATAATATCTTCAAGAAAAAGCAATTGTTTGACCTCCTCTTTCTCCATTTGGATAGACTTGATTTTATTCTTTTTGTCTGATTGTTCTGGCTAGGATTTTCAGAACTATGTTAAATATAAATGGTGATAGTGAGCAACCTTGCCTGGTGTCAGTTCTGAGCTGCAATCTTTTCTACACTTTTTTCCTGTTCGGCATTATGTTGGCTATGGATTTTATAATTTTGTCTTTACATGGCTTTTGTATCATATGTAGCTTTTTTATTTTGAATTATGTTCCATCTAAATGCATTTTGTTAAATAATCTTATAACGAGGTGCTGAATTTTGTCAAATGCTTTTTCTACATCTATTGAAAGGATGAAATACATTTACAGATTTGCATTTGTTGAACTATCCTTGTGTCTCTGAAATGATGTCCATGTAGGTGTATTGAATTACTCTTTTGATGTGCAGCTGAGTTCAGTTTGCTCCTATTTTTTTCAGTATTTTTATGCCTATATTCATAATAGACATTGGTCTATAGTTTTCTTATTTTTTTTAAATTTCAGATTGATAAGAGGGTACAAATTTTTAGGTTACATTATTTTCATTACTAAGATAAAGTTCAAGTTGTAGTTGAGCCCTTCTCCCTGGGGGCCATGTTGAGCACACTCACCCTGCACAATTAGGTGAGATCCCACCAATCAGCCTCTCTTTTTCCCTCCCTCTTGCTAGACTATACGTGCCTTTTTCTTTCATATGAGCATGTAGTTGTATGTTGGTTTCCTACTTGTATTGAGTACGTTGGATATTTTTTTTTTTCCATTCTTGTGATACTTCACTAAGAATATGTTTCAACTCCATCCAGGTAAACACAAAAGATATAAAGTCTCCACCCTTTCTGATGGAAGAATTGTTCTCCAGGGGATACATATACCACTTTTTAAATCTATTCTTGGGTTGATGAGCACTTGTGTTGATTTCACATGTTGGTAATTGTGAATTGAGCTGCAATAAATTGTGGGATCTACAAAGGTTGTATTAGTTTGCAATTCCACCAACAGGGCAAAAGTGTTCCTATGGGTCCACATCCATACCAGCATCTGTAGATTCAGGATTTTGCTATGTGAGCTAACCCTTCTGGAGTTAGGTGATATCCTCAATTTGTTTTCATTTGCATTTCTCTGATGATTCGGGATGAAGAGCATTTTGTCATGGTTTTTGGCCATTCATCTGCCATCTTCAGAGAAGTTTCTATTAAGTCTCTTGCCCACTTATAAATGGGGTTGTTTGCTCTTTTCTTATTGATTAATTTGAGTTATCTATAGATTCAACTTATCAGCCCTTTGTCATAGCATGCAAATATCCTCTCCCATTCTGAAGGCTTTCTGTTTGCTTTAGTTTTAAAGATTTTTAACTTGATCATGTACCATTTTTTTTTTATGGTGTTACTGCAATTGCTAAGTGGATCTTCTTCATAACATCTTTTCCCAGAAAATAGTTTTCTTTTTGTTGTTTTATTCCCTGGATTTGGTATCAGGGTGACATTGGCTTCATAGAACGAGTTAGGGATGATTCCTTCTTTCTCAGTGATATTGAATAACTTATTTAATATAGGTATCAGTTCTTTGTAATTTTGGTAGAATTCAGGTGTGAAACCATCTGGTCTATGACTTTATTTTGTTGCAAGGTTTTTTTTTTTTTATTCCTGCTTCAATATTGGTATTAAATATTATTAAGTTCAGGAGTTCCAATTTTTTCTTAATTGACTCTGGGGAGGTTGTGTGTTTATAAGAATTGGTCCATTTCCTCCACATTTTCACATTTTATGAGTATATATATATATATTTTATAGTCTCCAGAGGTGATGTTTACGTTCCCGTAATATTAGTTCTGATTTGTCCTTTTTAGTTTCTGATTGAGGTTATTAGATTCCTTCATTTCTGTTTCTGGTTAATCTAAATATACTACCTATTTCTGACATTATTATCAATAGAGAACAGACATTTATTCTATCTATCACTAATGGCATACAGCAGTCAGACTATGAACTTTTAATTTCACTCAATAATATTGTAGAGTTACTAAACACCAATTTATAAACTTTTCTTTTTTTCTCACCTGAGGTGCTTTTTCTCTCTTTATTATTTATCCATTTAAGTCAAAAAGAAGGAAAATATAAGAATTGCACTGTAATAAAGCTTTTCAAAATGACTCTTAAAAACACTTATACTTTTCAAATATGCCTTTAATTGTTTTGTAATGTTTAGTTATTTATCCTTCAATGGCTTTACAGCCAATATCTTGAAAGGAAGGAGGTTTTAGTGACTAGAGACTTAAGTGGCTCTTAAGCATTGTGAAATAAATGTTCTGCTTTAGGATGAATTAATTTACATGCAGTTTGAATATATTATTAGTTTTAATGTGTATCATTATACTAACATGGTGCCCACATTAACTTATTTTTCAAGAGTTTGGGATGAATATCAGTAAATGACAAAGAGGAGAACCATTAATGTTCCATAATAACAAACAGAACCTTTGTATTCTGCTTTAGATATTTTCTCGACAGTGAAATAAACAGTTTGTTGCAAACACTTTCATTTCAAGCTGGTGATTGCCATTTCTTTATAAGTAAAGGAAAGCCATTTTACATAGTTCATACATCTGAGTCCTTTACGCACATTGTTATCTGTCTATATATAAACTCATCAACCCTATATCTGCTCCCCTTCACCCTGTAATCGTCTGATCAAAGTGAGATGGAATAGAGGAAAAAAATTACCAAGCTCTATTCCCTTTAATGTGATAGTTGTAATGCAACGTTTTTCTCTTAATAAACCTGGCATAAAATACATACTTTAAAAGTTTAATTCCTGTTTAATCTTAAACATAGTACATAAAACATTCACATGTTAAGTTAATCATTATTCTATGATGTATTTTTGAAGCACAGTGGTTGTGCTCTTCAGAAAACAGCAAAAACTCACCCCTGTGCTGAAATTGGAGGGAAGATTTGGAAAAATATCTGCAGAATTTTGAACTTTAGTATCAATTTGTATAAAAATAAAAGAGAAGAATAGGAAAGGATTTAGCAGCCCCCAAAATATTCGAAATAAGTGTGAGTTGTTAGTTCAGTAATATAAATGTGTTGATATTTTTGTACATTTTCTGGAAAAATTCACAAAGACTGAGGAAATACAAATGTATTAATATCTGGAATTACAACTTAATATGTATGTAAACATCCTGGGGCAAAATATGACAGAAATTAGGACAAAGAAGGTTAGCAAACCTAAGCTATGTAAGACATTTGGAAATAATTAAACTGGAAAATAAATTTTAAAAATTTTGTTTTCATTTATTTGAAAAAAATGTCATTTTGAATGAGAGTTGCTAAGGACTAATTTAGCAAGTATTTATTGAATGCCCACTATGTTTTGTGTTAGATGCTGTCAATACAATGTGGAAGCAAGTGGATGTGGTTGCTGCCTCAATGAAGCATATCACAAGCAAGTGAACAATCAACCAACTTAAAAAAAATTAGTAAATTTGAGACAGGTGTTATGAATAAAATAAAATAAAATAAAATAAAATAAAATAAAATAAAATAAAAAAATAGTTGTAGAAAATGTCAGTAGGCCAGACAGTAGAATAGGTAGTACCTGAAGTAGGTGCTATTAAAAATGTGTTACAACCTCCTAAGAGAATGTATTGGGAACCAGTTTTGGAAAGAGCAGACAGGTGTTTCTTTTCAACAAGGATCCAAGTTTTTCAAAGATATAGTAGGTTATTCCACAATATAATAATGTAGATTGATTAAACCATTGAGTAAATAAAGAGAATTACAAAAAATATTCATTCAAGTATTAAATAAGAATAAAAAGTAAAACAAAGGAATAATATTTCAGGAAGTCCTGACACTCTAAATTATCAGTGAAAGCACTTTATTAAGTCAAAAATTGAAACTGATCTTTTTTGTTAATAGAGTGCCACATAATATTTTTGGTAAAGTACTGAAACATTTAAATATATTTTAGTGGCAAATACAATAGAAAGTATAAAAATAACTATGTGTGTTTATCAATAAAGTACATGGAAGATAGTCTTCACTAAACAATTTATTTCATTTTAAATAAAACTTTTATACTTTTAAACTTAAATTAATATTACCAAAGCTTATAATCCACACAAAATCATTGATTTATTAGTCTGAAGCTAGGGCTTAGGAAATACTTGTGGAAAAATTGAAAAGCTAAGTTAATAGAGTCTTTCTTGCATAATCCTAGTTAAAAATCTATGAAACAAAGCATGCAAAACAGAATTAGAAAATCGTTGAGTTTTACTGTAATTACTGATTATACCTTTTTTGCACTTTCTATTGATGTGTTGAGATCAGAATATGATTGGATCTAGGTTTAGTGTAGGTTTTCTATAATCATATTAGGTATCTAAGGTTTACATAACTCAAGCTTTCTTTGGTTACCAGATATGCCTGACAGTTTTCTTTTTCATCTCTTTGCATATTTTTCTTGGATTCTATAACTCAAAATTTTTTCTTCTATGTACTTATGGAAGTTTCTCAATACTGCATCTTTGTAACATTCTTATTCAATACTGACAAGGCCCAAATACTCAATATGCATTATATACCATGAAAATACTGATGAGTCAACATCTATACACACCATCTGGCCTTTGTCCAGTTCGAGATGAACAAAACCTAAGAGGGTATCATCATCAGATACTGACAATTAGGCACAGACTCCAGTGTCTGCATATGTGCACATACACACACAGAGAAAAATGTTATTTTGCTTTACTTTATTTTCAGTTATAACCATCAACACATTCTTTCAAACTGAAATTATAGTAATCTTTCTATATTCTTACATTTTTCCCCAACCTTCCTCCTACACAGATGGGTGCACACACATATTAAATAAACAAACAAAAGGCAAGATCTGTTGTTATTAACTACTGTACGAACTATCTCTTACATAAGATTTGTTACTTACAATGAAAACTATTACAATTTGTTATACTAATTTATAATACCTGTACATATTTTTTGGGCACACACATAATATGTTGTTAAATGCATAGAATAGAGAATAAATAAGTATTATATTATCATTTAGGGTACCAATGACTCTAGTATTTATCATTTTTGTCTATTTGTAAAATTTCAACTCCTCTCTTCTATCTATATAAAAATATAAAATGCATCACTATTAACTAGAGTTATTGTACTCTGTTAGCAAACATTAGAACTTAATCCTAATTGTACATGTGTATTTTTAACTGTACATTAACCTACATCTCTTGACAGTCCCCCACCTACATACTCTTCTAAGCCTCTGATATGCTACTTTCTATCACCACAAGATCAATGTTTTGTCTCCATATATGAGTGACAACATGTGATATTTATCTTTGTATTCTTGGTTTATTTCACTTAACACAATAACCTGGACAGAAGTTTTTTTAGCTTGATCAAATTCCAGTAATTTATTTTGGGTATTGCTTCAATTGCAATGTGTAGGGGGAGGTCTTCCTCATAAAATATTTACCTAGGCCAAAATCTTCAAGTATTTTCCCTGAACTCTCTTCTAACATTTTTATATTTCATGTTTTAAATTTAAATTCTTTATTCAGTGAGAATTAATTTACTTTTTGGGATAGAGTCTCACTTTGTCACCCTGGGTAGAATACAATGGCATCATAGCTCACAGCAAACTCAAACTCTTGGGCTCAAGTGACTGTCTTACCTCAACCTCCCAAGTAGCTGGGACTACAGGTGACCCCACAATACCTGGCTCTTTTTAGAGATGGGGTCGTGATCTTGCTCAAGCTAGTCTGGAACCTGTGACCTCAAGCCTCCCAGAGTGCAAGAAATACAGGCATGAGCCACTGTACCCAGGCAAAGAATCAATTTTTGTTAGCGGTAAGAGGTATGGGTCCAGGTTCAGTCTTCTGCAGTTCACTAATGGTACTTGCACAAAAATAGAGATGTAGACATTTGGAATAGAAGAGAGAATCTAGAGATGACCCCAGCAACATACTGGGGTGATTTATCTTTGCTAAACCTAACAAAAACATGTATTAGGGAAAAGAATTCCAATGTTCTTTCTTAAATGTTCTATTCAAAGTATGATCATCCACTAGCTATTTTGTTCTTCTTCCTGGAGAAGCTAGTGCCTCATGCCACTAGTCAACTACTTTGAAGCCCATCTATTATAATAATTTTAATTGGACTCCCTTCTATATTTTGTTTTCCTACAACTCTACTTAACACTAATTAATACTTCCTATATTAAGTGTATAAATGTGTCAAATCTGTGAGAGGTGAAACATGTTTCCCCCTAGGGTAAAAATATTGTATATATTATTATATATTTATGAAATATAAGGTTAATATGAATAATGTCATATATATTTAAGAGACTATATATATTTTTATTTACTCTAAGTCTTTGATCTTAGTGTAAATAAAAATATATATAGTATCTTATGTGTGTAACTATAATATATTAGTATTTAAATATAGTATATTTTATACTATATATTTTATTTATTATACTATCCTATTATATTATCTATTATATATTAGAATAGAATCACTGTAAGTTGACCACCCAAGGGACAGTAACAAACTGGTCAACATAAGGAGGTGGTTAACATAGGGAACTAGGCCTACTGTAGTGATACCACATGTGGTGCCAGGTCTGTTCTTTAAAAATTTAGTACAATTTAAAGAGTAGATAAATGTAAAGAGGTGGTAATTTTTGGAGGTTTTACTATATTTATAAAAAATTATAGTTATGAATTACTTTAAAGCTCAGAATTAGTCTGAATAATCAATCTGGATTGTTCCTTGGCTGCCTTCTAAATTTTACCTTTTACGCTGTAACACTAGGAGTTCTAATTTAAAATATAAGCAATAAAAGTTTGAATATTAGTGCATTACTAAAATGTAGGCTATCATCCTGAACTGAAGGAAAAAGTATTTTCTGAAGTAATTACTGAGCATTTCCTCACAGAAAGAATTTGCTTCTTAAATGTTATCATGCTTAACACATTGATTGACACATTAGGAAAAGAATATTTCCGTGAGGCTACAGTGTTTTATTACAAAAATAGAATACATTTTGAAAATAAAATAGTTCTTCTAATTTATTTATGTTATATGCAATTCACATGGTGCTGGAATAAAATTTTATACTATATGCCATGTGAGTTCTATGTACCTCATGACATAGTTATTTAATTTGTTACTGAGATTGAGTCTTTTGTCATTCCACAAGAATTTAGTTGTGTCTGAAGTGGACCTTGGGTGGTCCTGGATGATAATCTAAAATATACCCCCTATAATGGGCAACAACATCACATTGCTGCATACTATCATATCAATTTTATTCAAAGAGCCCCCTGGCAAATATTCAAGGTGAAATGCCCAATTGGAAGTTATGATAATGAGAGAATGAAGTCCAGCACATGTGGTATGCTTGGGCCAGCCAGCTGGACCAGGGCAACAGGAGGTGGGTAGGACAGTCCAAATGAAAGCAAATGCAATGAGCAGAGGTTTCACAGCTCCACAAAGCCCTGGGTGAAAAACTAGCATGAGTTAAATACAATTCACATGTTAAATAAGTATTTAATGTTTCTGAAAAATTCAGAAATAAGTGATAATTTGATGGTAGTATTAACACTAGATAATTCATTTTCTAGGTACATACAAAACAGGAGTTTTTGCAACTGCTTTAGAAATTTTAGCCACATTTATGATATTAACTTGCAAGAAAATAAGAGAACCATTAAATCAAATGTTGTGAGACTAGTTATAGAGAGCATGTCAAAACAAGAGGTAGGGGTTTTTCTTTCAGTGTAATGATACTGAAGAGTATTCATTATTTTTCCAACAAAAAAATGAAAAAAAAGAAGTAAGAAGAAATAGTACTATTAAACTATTATCAACTGGATAATGGGAAATGTAAATAGTTTTCATTTACTTTTTAAAGAAAATCATCTTTTTGCCTACATGCCTGAGAAAAGAAGAAAAATAATTCTTTATCTAAGTAGATTATGAATTAAATTTGGGAGAAGTTTTATCTTATACGAATAACGGTATTACGTAAGTGTTGTTAAATAATATTAGGTTAGTCAAAAATAGAAAATTATACAAATACGTTGTGCTTGAAATTTTAACTAAGTTTTGCTAATAGTATCTTCTTTGTAGTATTAAACTAAAATCTCTTTAGATTAATATATTAATTACATTACAACATATTAATGTGTAAATATAATTGTATATATAGGATAAATGTATATAAAATACACTTACATATAAAACACACACATCATCTTAAAAACATAAGAAATTCAGACATCCTGCTCTCTGCTCCCTTCTTTTGTTCTCATCTCTTCCTCCCGCTCTTTTTCCTTTTTCTAATATAAAATAAACTTAGACTTTTATATCTAAAAAGAAGAAAGAAACTCATGCTTATGATTTGAATGATGGAATACTGCGGATAACAGTATCTTGTTTTCATACTAAACTTGTAGGAAAACTATAAATATAATCACAGTTTAAAAGAAAAAAAAATAAATGCTTATGAACCAGAATTCAAATTTTGAGATTTTATAATGGATGTCTATGTAATATCTACTAAGATATGGATGTTAGATATTATTTTGGTTTTTGTTGCTGCTGTTGTTTTAAGACACTGTCTCACTTTGTTGCTCTTGGTGGAGTGCCATGGCATCATAGCTCACAGCAACCTCCAACACTTGGGCTCAGGCAATTCACCACCTCGGTCTCCCAGAATGTTAGGATTACAGATATGAGCAACTGCAACGGTCCCTCAACATTATTATATGATTTTGTTATGTTGGATATTCGTATTTGTCATTCTATCTGCCGTATATACATTTGCACACAAACACACAGGCACAAAGTTGTGGGTTCAAGTGATCTTTCCACTTCAGCCTCCCAAGCAGCTGGGACTATTGGCATCCACCAGGACACCACACTCATTGTTCTATTTTTAGTAGAGGTCAGGTCTCCCCCTTGCTCATACTGGTCTCAAACTCCTGACCTCAAGCAATCCTTGAGCTTCCTGGAGTGCTAGGATTACCGGCAAGAGCCACTTTAGCTGGCCTCTAAAAAATGTTAAATAAGGGCGGCACCTGTGGCTCAAAGGAGTAGGGCTCCAGCCCCATATGGCGGCGGAGGTGCCAAACCCAGCCTCAGCCAAACCTCCCCCCAAAAAAATGTTACATAAAGTAATTCCAAAATTATCATAATACTTCTACTGAAAAAAAATATATATATATATATATATTATAGGACTATGGCTGTCACCTAGTATCATATTTCAAATATAAAATTACTCATATTATTTTCTAGAGAATCATATTAGAGAAAATATTATTTCTTCAACTATAATTATTATTCTTTGCTGTTCTTCAAACTCACATTTTTACATACTTACAGAGATTGTTTAAACTCAGTGGACACCAGGAGTGAAATAACATTTTCCTTATGAATGTCACCCAATTCCAAACCTTCCTTGGAAAGGAAGGGATATATGAAGTATTTTAATGGATTCCCATTTCTGAGAAGCCTTATAACTAAGCTAGAGGCAATCCTCATTGCTGCCTATAGCAATCAGCTCTTCCAACTTGCTAGCTAAGCCCTCACTGCAGGTAAATTGTGGTGTGATGAGAGAGAGCAGTTGTGTTCCCTTGAGGCACTGTCAGGGAACCTTGCTAACAAAGGCAAATTTTTTTCTCCTAGGACAAGCCTACAGAACACCATTTTCAATGTATGGCTTGAAGGATTTTGTATTTTTCTTAGACACTGTATGTTTGTAATAAAATATTATCCTTTGGAAAGTCCAGTTTGAGTAAGTGGATTCCTATTCTGTAAATTACCAGCTGCGTGAGATTATAAGGTGATTTAAATGCCATGTAATCTAATTTCCTCATATGTAATGTGTGTCAATTAATGCCTGCATTATAAATGGATACATAAAAATTGTTTAGGATGCTGTGTCCATATAGTAAAATAACCCTCCAATTATTGTTGGTCATGTGGTATATGTTGGTATGTATACTTAATATATACAGTAATGTGCATATTTGTGTACACAAATATACAGTATGTGATACATCTGAGAGATAGTACTGGGTAATAAATGAGATCAGCAGTCAGTTTATGAAATTGTAAGGTAATTGTGTAAACAGATGTTTACACAAGTGATCAGAGTGCAAAAGAAAAAATAGCAGGAAAAAATTCTGAACAAAATAATCTGAGTGGTTGGGCTTAAAAATATCCTCAGTTCCAAGGATCAAATTCCAATGCCTTAAGGTCAGATGAGCAGGGTAGAGCCCCAAATGAGTGGAATACTAGACAGTTCGCCAGAGCATAGACTAAAACATGGATTAGGAAAAAATTCCTGTTGTGGACTAACCCCAAATTCCAAAATTATAGTGCATTTAGTGTAATTTTGGGTTAAAATAGAAATTTTAACCCTTTTTTGCTGAATATTGACCAGCAGAAAAAGAAAGAGCAAATTTTTTAAATTCACATTTAATCCTAGAGTGGCTGTTGGATCTGCAGAAGGAAAAAGCAAATGAGCTCTCAGTGGCTTGAGATTCTGCTTCTGGGGCCAAAAATCATTTCTATTTAGGAAAGAAACTTAGGAGGTAATTTGACAAACTGACTAAGATTGACTATGAGATGGACAAAAAAAAGTCTTCCAAAAATTAATTACTTCCATGAGGATTTTTGAGGTAAAAATGTAACTCACACTTTTCATATCTATTTGCAATTTATTAATAAAGTATATGAAAAAATGATCCAGGTTTGCTCCACAAAGTAAATCACACTAATCTCTTCAGTTGAAGCCAGTGTTAGTGCCATTGAATTAAATTCTACATACTTAGTTCCAAAATCTACTTAAACATCTTACCTAACTTTTTTGGGGAAGCTTTAAAAATTCTTTTATTCTGGGTTAATGCAGTATTCTTTCCAAATAGCTTTCTATATAGGATGTAGGATTTTTAAGAGAAACTTCCACAACAGTCTTCCTTATACAACCAAATTATTACCAGGATGAGTGATACATTTTGAAATAAATTATTTGCAAGTTTTACTGAAAAATGCTTTTGAAGTTGTTAAATTTTAAATCACTTTTAATAAGTTTGTAAATTTCATATTGAATTTAAAGTATATCTTCAATTAAAAGTCTAATTGAGGCCCCCTAAGCTTTGAGTTAAACTAAAAAGGACTAAATATCTTCTCTGATTCTGAGAATTCTAATTACTTCAAATTCTGACTCCTATTTTCCAGTCTTCTTTAGGGAATATGAGGGATATTTACAAGGGAGGAGAACCCCCCCCGCCCCCCACAGTTTTAGGCCAGGCTGGAGCCCCACTCCTTTGAGTCACAGGAGTTGCCCAAGGAGGAGAAACTTTTCTACTCCCCTGACTCGAAGGTTTGGTCAATCAACTGCATGGTAATTTACAGAGTGCGGTTATTAACCAGATGTGCAAAATAAAAATTTTTACACATTTCTAAAATTAAAATAGATATTTATAGACTATTGAAGTAGCATCTCACATAAAATATGTCTGTATATGGAGCATAAGTATGAGAAAATAGATTATTTTAGGTTTTTTAATTTAATTTTTCAGTTTCAGTGCTAATGTTAGAATACCTGTAAATATACCTTTCTAGGATACATAAGCTACACACATAACTGCAATATGCCTGCTCACCAATAACAGTTCAGATAAATAATGTCAAACTCTGAGGAAGGTAAGAGGAATGCAGATACAAAAACACTGAGAAACAGAGGAAGGACGAGGAATGAATGGAGTTAAATTTTATAATTCTGTGTTTTTAAGCAATGTAACATTCAAGAAGGTATTAAAATATTAGTTTCTTTCTTTACTTAGTGAAAGAATAATTAGATCTCAGTCACTATGATAATTATTACAATCACGATGCATTTTTGTTTCCCAGGACCCATGTAAGCAAGTTCAGAGGACAGGTTTAGTCCCATGGATGCACATAGCTGTGCCAAATGTGGACTTTGGCTGAGACTGAGTAGCAGGTGAGGGTTGTTTCTCATTCTGCCATAGGATCATCCCACTGCCTCAAGGTGAATTAAAAAAACAAAAAACTTCCAATAACCAAATGAATTTTCCCAAACAGTTGGATTTACTCAGTAGATTAAAAAAAAAAAAAGAGGGGGAACATTTCTCCTGTTCATTAGTATAGATGTGATAAGTTTTTGGTATGGTGCCTCTTGACTAGACTGAAAACTGATCTGAAGAAACAATGTGAAAATACCAATCTGGGTTATAATTACTCTGTAATTTTAATTCCTAAGGTGAGCCACAAATAGAACCTCTCCTATCATCAACCCAGAAGGGCCTTGTTCACTTCTGCATAATGCAGGATGTTAAATGTCTTTGTGGTGGCTACGTGGAAGACAGTACGTAAATATTCAGTGGTCTATTGGGATTTGATATGTCTGTTTGAAAAGTATCACATGGAGTGAATCATACCTGAACCCAGCAGGACAAAAACAATGGAGCAATATGACAACTGCATGTGGCTCAATGGTTCAAGAATGGAACTAAACTCTAACTTATAAACCAAATAATATAAGGGCATGTTTTGAGTAATTTAGCCTGAAAATACTTTAAGTAACATAATTAATAAGTGATCCAGTAAGGTTGAAAAGTTATGAACTGAAAGGCAAATTAATGAAATTGCTATTCATAATAAAAATCATTTATATAGTAATAGTCATTAATGCTTATTAATAGCACAAGTAACATATTTTTTAAAAAAAATTTGGAAAGTACTTGTGGGAAGGAGGCTATCTGAGTTATGGAGTTAATTTTTAAGGAATAAACCAAACAAGAATATATGGAATTACCCGAGAAACATTATCATTGAGTTCTATAACATCAAAAGGAAGTATTTTATTTATCTATGGCGACATAGCAAACTACTCTAAAATGTAATAACTTAAAGTAAAAATGTATTATTTCTTTTAGCTCTGTGGTCAACTTCTGGTAATACCTGAGCTGGCTAATGCCCCTGAGGTTGTCTAGAGGCTGGAAAAGAATGACTGGAGTGATGGGGTAGGTGGGTCTCTCTCCATATCATATCAGTCATCTTCATAGTCTGGTGGTGTCAAGTTCCAAGAATGTAAGGTGTGAATCTCAGAAACTCATACCATTATTACTATTTATTTTTATTAATCAATTAAGTTGCAATGTCAGCAGAAAGAATAAAGAAATAAGCTTCAACTTTTAATGAAGTTCATATCAACGATTTTGTGATAATATTTAACCCAATGAAGGAATTTTATAATCAAACTGTTTTACATAAAATAAAGCCAAAGCTTGGATAGTCATTTGTTATCTTGCACCAATTATTTATTGGTCTATCCTATCATTTCCATATCTGTATGACTCTGAAGAGTGATGACCAAACAAAAGTTTCTTGCAAGATTGACAGGTAACATATGTCACTGAGCTGAGAACAGCATTGAATGAGATGTTGTCAACTGTAAATGAACTACATGTAATGAAGAGGAAAGTGACAAACTGCATTACTTAAAAGCATGAGTAGCTTAAGGAAAAATTGACTGGACTTCATCACTCCAACACTAATATATGTCACTTCTTCTCATATTCTGTTATTTCAATTGTAAAGAAAATTGTAAAATATACTGCAGCAAAATTTTATATGCAAACATGTTGCTACATAATAATACCATGTTTAGATATGCACACTAGTAAAACTCCCGCACACATGCACAGTAAGACACACAAGATATTGGTTATTACATATGGTCTGGAGGAGATGTATGTTTGGAAATTAATCAACAGAAGGTGTATAAAACATATGTAAAACAATGATTGCAACTGACTGAAAATAACATTGTCACGTTGTCTTGTATGGTTTTACTGTATGTTTCCCTATACAGTGGTAATTCTGTTAACAAATGCCAAAACATATTTGCCTGCAGCTTCTATATAATCAAGGTCTATTTATTTTGGAAAGCCTGAAAAATTTTGTTCAAAAAGTCAAAAATTGAAGTTATACTGAAATGTTTGAATCATTCTTCCTGAGAGTAATTTTGCCAATAATTTTATATGTAAAGCATAAAAGAATAACCAAGCACACAATACATTTATTTCCATTTATAAAAGCTATATATTACTAAATACATCCCAAAAATAGAAAATGTGTTACTGTTTTCCCATGAATTATTATACTGTGGTTAATATGTTACATAGCAGTATTCCCAGATAGTTTTTTGTTTGTTGGGAGGTTGAGCTTCGGGGGTGGGGGCAGAGTTAATACTTTGCATGAAATATCTTATTTTATAACAGTGACATTGCTTTCTCTTTTGTCTTTTGATTTTTTTTGAGGTGAAATTTAAGTTTTTGTGTGAGTAGTACTGTTATACCTATCTTGAGTGTCTTGCTTGTCATCATACCTTTGTTTAATTCTTAATAAACTGTTCACTTGTTTAAAAAGAAAAGAAAAGAAAAGAAAATGAGCCTCAAGTTTCCCATTCATAAGAAAAGTTTGTGTTGAATGAATTTTTTATGTAAAGATCTATCACTGTACTCTAATCCTAATTTATGTATCACATATTAAGTTTTTTTTCTATAAAGAGAAATAAATAAACTAGAGTGATGCAATTAGAACAGCAGTTTGGGGAAAAAGAAACCTGCCACCTGGTTGGGATAGTCTGTTCTCAATGAAAATCATACAAAAATCTTCTATACAAGAAATCTATTTCTAAGTATTTGTGATTTTACTTGATTTTATCTCCCCCAAATTGAGAATTGCACTCATCTTTATGCAATACAATCTAGTTATTCTTGACTATAATTAGTGCAACACTAAAAATAATAGTGCATCAGTGTTGGATTAATCTGGATTAATCTGGATTGAAATTTCAGATTCATAATGTAGTATCAATTTATAAAGGGATGAAACAATGCAATATGTCAGGTAATTTCTGAGATCAAATTAAAATATTTAATAATCCATTTTCCATTGCTTGGAATATAGTAGTTTAAAAAACCTAGACATATTTACATTTTTTTCTTTCAAAAATTGTTTTAGTCCATTTTTCCTGGCTATATAGGAAATACCTGATGCTGAGTAATTTATAAAGATGTTCATCTGGCTCATAGTTCGGCAGAGTATACAAGAATAGCCATGCCAGCAATCGCCATGCCAGCAGATACTTCTAGTGAGGGCTAGGGGGTTTCCAATCACAGTGATACCAGAACTTCCTCTTCTCCCCTGGCTGGCTCACTAATTCTGATACAGGTGTTTTAGGTTCTTGGTCTCCACAATGAGAATTGCAGGACCACGGATCAGTGGTATGACAGGATTTATTCACAGAAACAAATACAAAAACTTATAAAAACCACAGGACCTGGAAGAGACAGTCCAGAAGGAAAATAAGCTGTCCTGCTTCCTCTGAAGCTCTGCTCTTGGGTTTATATAGTTGCAGGGGGTTGTTTTGCTGGAACTCAATGTTGACTTTTAGGGCTTGGACCTTCCTCAGTTACAGCTGTGGAATGAATTCTCAGGCCTTGGAAACTTACACGAAATTCACCAGCCAGAAGTGCACTGGGGAGCAGAGAGCAAGGCACCTGTCTCCCCTGCAGGTGTCCGACCCTTCCAGCAACCTGGTTCCTCCTGCTGCAGAAGCATCAACACATCTGGGCTACAGTGGCAGATCTGGAGCGACCTTGTCCTGCATCAACAGTGGAAGGTAAAGAGAGAGCAGGTGTGTCACAGGGCAAAGGAAAAAGTAAGAGGGAAAGGGAGAAGCTGTTATCTTTAAAAAACTAGTTCTTCACTTGAACTGCAGAGTCTGGACCTGCTCACCAAGCCATTCAGGGGGGATCCATCTCCATGACTCAAACACTTCCCACCTATTCCCACTGCTAGCACTGGAGATGGAATTTCAACATGAGATTCAGAGAGAACAAACATCTTAGCTATGATATTCATAAAATTACTTCTTTATTTAAAATGCTAACACAGTTGCAGAAGCAAGTACTGTCTAGTAAAAAAAATAAAAAAAATGATAGAGGATCAGTATCAGGTTACAGGCAGCAGATTAAGTTTAAGCAATTTATTTATTTTCCCGAATGCCTATTTCCTTATATGTAGCACAATGTACACATGATTTTTTTCTTTAGCGATAATTTTGATCATCAAAAGGTTAAGTTAAAATATTCTTAAAAATATAAAATCATATGAAATTTAATAAAAATATAGTTTATTGATTTTACCTCATGTTGAAACTTAAACTTATAATCAAAATAGTCAATATTCAAGAATGATTTTACACAAAATCATAAAATATAATCACAAACATTCATTTTTAATGAGTAAATAGAGAGGTACCAGAACTTGGTATATATGCTTGAACAAATTATACAATTTGTTTAAGTTTTAAATTTCACTAATGTTTATTTTAATGCATTTTTAATGCTTTACTTTTTTTATTTTGTATGTGGTTTGTAAGTAAAAGAGAGATCGAATAATTTAAATTTATGTTCTGATAGTTTATTGACAGGAAACAGGTGGTCTATATAAATAAGGATGTATGTGTTAGGGTGTAGTGAAGTGGGAAGCAGAGAATATTTGTTATGGGGGGGAGGAAAACAGAAAATAAGAGAATCATTCATTTGTTATCTATTCAGGTACATACTAGAATTTGCTGAGTTGGCTTACAGCGTAAGAAAGCTTTATAATATAAGAGGGAAGTTTGATATTGCTCTTATCTAAAAGTATTAAAACTTAAAACAATTCACATATACAGGGGTGGCCATAAAGTTCATGTTAAATTGCACACAAACTTTGTGGCCACCCCTGTATTTAGGGTAAAAGTTTAGCTAGCAATAGGTAAGGAAAGTAGAACTCATCAAAGGAAGCCAATTTTTTTAGGAAAAAAAGCATTATTAAGAAATGTGCAGGGCGGAGCCTGCGGCTCAGTGAGTAGGGTGCTGGCCCCATATACTAAGGGTTGTGGGTTCAAACCCAGCCCCCAGCCAAACTGTAACAAAGCAATAGCCAGGCCTTGTGGACAGGCTAGTAGCCCCTGTAGTCCCAGCTACTCAGAAAGCTGAGACCAGAGAATTGGCTAAGCCCAAGAGCTGGAGGTTGCTATGAGCTGTGGGATGCCACAACACTCTACTGAGGGTGATAAGGTGAGACTCTGCCTCTAAAAAATAAATACTTAAATGTATTTAGCAAGATCAATAAAACAATTTCTAACTTCTTAATGTTCTTCATAAGAATTTATATTTAATAAGTAAAAACAGGTCTATTTTCATCAAAGGAAGATTTGCCTGTAGCAGAAAATGCACTTACAAAAATTGCAACACAATTATCTATATTCAGAACCAGTTATTGAAAATTGCACTTGGATGTTTCCAGCAATTGAGCAAATATGGCTATAGAGTTCATTTTCTTTATAGGCGTTTCAGGTGGCTAGTTTCCTGTATCACATATATCAAGCATGTTATTTACCTCCCGCTTGAGCTTAGCACAGACAGCATGAGAGTCAGAAATCTACAGATTGCCCTTTCTAAATCTTGCTCTCCTGAGGTTACTCTAGTTCCAGGACATTTTGGTTACAAAGAAAGTTGGCCTATTCATTTGAACTACTTTACTGTCCTCTAGATTTCAGGTGTCATCCACTAACATCAATAATATGAACAAAGAACTTGAAAGTGGATGTTCAGCAATTAAAAGATGTTCAATAGTCAATGTCTATTCTAGCTCACTACTTCAACTCTCCAAATACTTTAGCAAGTTAAAATTTTTAATCAAGATAAAAACATGTCTTAGTCTCTTTATTACTTCTAAAGAAATATTTTTTCGCTTAAGAAAATACAAATAGGGAGTCATTTCCCCAATTATTGTTTTTAATTGGCTTGTCAAAGATCAAAATCAGACATGATGTTTTTAAATGCTGAATGCTGTGGCAAAAGCAGGAACGGGCTGCAGAGAGAGGCGTCTCACGGACACGTCTCTCGGGCTCTCAGAGAAAGTAACCACATCCAGAACTCATATCTCCAGTCGCATTTA
>CAUYON010018874.1:0-20257 GCA_963573935.1 Arctocebus calabarensis
TCCTCAGGGTGTCCAGAAGCCTCACGCTGTCTCCCTGTGTTCCCAAAGGGAAGTTTCTGGGCAGATCCTGCCTGGCAGAGATGCCTGAAGTCCTCTCTCCCCAGTCTCACCGTGCCCAGCCGCAAGGAAGCTGTTACTCGTCCGCCATCTTGCTCTGCCTCTTTCCTTTTTCAAGTTCTTAAAGAATATTCAACACCTTGAGGTAGGAGCCCTCATCTTGTGCTCCTGTGTAGTGAGGCAGGATATAGCTGTGGTTGAGAATGTGGATGTTGGGTCAGACTGCCTGGGTTAAAATCACAAGCTGTGTGACCTTCAGTAAGATTTTTAACTTCTCTGTGCCTACATCTTTCATTATGTCTGGCATGTGATAGGTACAGAGGGGGTTTACTGAATGTGTGTGGGAAGCAGAAATTTCGTGTATATGGTAGAACACTTTGTAGGACTCTTGTCTTTCACATACATGGCAGTTAGGCAGATATATAACGGCATTTTCTCCCCAACTCCACCAAATGTGAATGTCTGTTCTAGGCATTTCCTATAGAAAAATGGTATTTGTCCTGGTTAAGCCAAGGGGTAAAAAGAACCAGCAATCGGGTTCCATCCAGGAACCCTAGTCCTGGCCAGCCATCTTCAGACTCTGTTACTAGTCACAGATTACCATGGCTCCAGTCAGAGGGGAAAATGATCAAATATTATCATCTTACCAAAATTAGTGTCCCAAGAAGGCATGAGAAGCAATCAGTATAATGATGGTCCTTTACATTTATTACAGTATTTTACACTTTATTTTGTGCTCACCCCTACACTGACTCAAGTGGCATGCATTAGTGGATGAGTTCATGAATAAGTCTGGTAAGATACAGTCTGAAATAAGCTAACAGTAGAATTTATCAGAATGACAACACGTTTTCTGATTCTACAATCTATTCAGCCTACCCTTCGGTTCTTCTTAGTTTCTTTTTTTCCTCAGTGTCTAAAGATTAGCCTACAGCAGACTGGAAGGATAGAGAATGATTCATTGACAATATTGAAAAGTAGTGTTTAATTATTTGGTCATTACTAGGTAAGCCTAGGCATTTGGAGCTAGAAATGGAACGTTTACTGGCAGAGTAAATTTAAGTTGAATGAAAATAGACCCCACTGTTTTACACTAAACTAGAGAAAATGTAGCTTCTAGTTAGTGAAATGTCTAAATTATAGAATTTAAAAAATAAATCCTGTTTTGATATGACCATGTATGTAAACATTCAATGCAAACAACCTATAAATAAAAATTATTTGCTGTGAACATATTAGTTATCCTTTTGAACTTAAGGGTTTCAAACCTCTAAAGGGTTTGAAAATTATTTACTTAAAATACAATATATCCTTTAAAAAATCTCAGATGCAATCAGTTTAATCAGTAGTCATTCCTAATGGAGTTGGGTTGTAATTTCTTTGTATAAGAATCTGAATTAATAACCCCTCAAGTAGTGATATTCACATTAATAGAATTAGACTTCTGTAGTAAAATTTATGCCTAATCACTCATCAATGAGCATGGAATTAAAAATTAATAACAACATTTGTTATTAATATTGATTTAATATTCTGCTTCTTTGGCCCCCAACGTAGATTCTTGCAGGGTTTTGGCTTTTAAGTGTAAGAAGAACAACAGTATCCATGAAGCAACATGGAACCTTTTTCAATACATAGTTTTTCTTGTCTGGCTCCAGTCAGAGGGGAAAATGATCAAATATTAATATTATCATTTTACCAAAATTAGTGTCCCAAGAAGGCATGAGAAGCAATCAGTATAATGATGGCCCTTTACATTTATTACAGTATTTTACACTTTATTTTGTGCTCACCCCTACGCTGACTCAAGTGGCATGCATTAGTGGATGAGTCCATGAATAAGTCTGGTAAGATACAGTCTGAAATAAGCAAACAGTAGAATTTGACAGAATGACAAAGAAGACGTTGTCTGATTCCACAATCTATTCAGCCTACCCTTCTGTTCTTCTTAGTTTCTTTTTTTCCTCAGTGTCTAAAATTGCTAAAGGGCAACGGCTTTAACTCTGAAATTATCTAACCTGGAACTCCTTCAAGGCGTTCTTCAGAGCTTGGAAAATGTGGTATTAACTGGTATCACACAAAAGTGAAAAAGGAAGAAAGTTCTAAATCACCTCAACTCATTTGATGATTTTCTAGATTAAACAGAACAACCTTTTCAGAGATTTCAGTGTATTTGTATGAACTGTGGCTCTCCTATAAGAGCTCCCCCTTTTCCTCCTCATATTTATTAATTGAAACAGACGTCCTGACATGGTTATCTTTGTTTCAGAGAGTGTTAAGTTGTGTAGATATCCCCAATATACCAGGAGGATTATTTTCTTTTCACTGTAACAGAATGCTCTATGAGATGCAAAATGAACGAGAAGTCGTCCATCCATCGTGTACCAGTGGAGATGGCGCAAGGCTGAGGTTGCCTGTGACAACCTTCAGGAAAACATTTAAGTTCAGCGTTTAGCCTAGGATCATACTATGTGGTCCTTTAATGCAGTGAAAAGTCTTACATTATCCTTTTGTGTGAACCTGTGTTTGTGTACACACTCATGTATGTGCTTATGTTGACCGTTGTGAACTTCTAAAAACATAACTTATTAGTTGATAATTTATATATTATTAAATAATTTGCTATACACCACAATTATTATACATAATTTTTATATAATTACATAAATGTGATCCTGTAGGATACATAGGTTTCTATTTTTTTTGCAGTCTTCCGTGCCCCACCTCCGTTTTTGCTTGGTGGCCCTATATTCATTTACTTATTTTGGTTGTTTTTTATTTGTTTTGTTTATCTTAATGTGGACTTCAACATCAAAGCAGTACTGGCTTTATAAAATGAATTGGGAACATTTCCATATATTTCAAAGGCCTGAATTTAGTTTAATAACATTGAAATTACCAATTTTTTTTTTTTTGAGACAGAGCCTCAACCTGTCACCTGGATAGAGTGCTGTGGCATCACAGCTCACAGCAAACCTCCAATTCCTGGGCTCAAGCGAGTCTTCTGCCTCTGCCTCCCAAGTAGCTGGGACTACAGGCCCCCACCACAACACCCGGCCAATTTTTTGGTTGAAGCCGTCATTGTTGATTGGTGGGCCCGGGCTGGATTCGAACCTGCCAGCTCAGGTGTATGTGGCTGGCACCTTAGCTCGTTGAGTCACAGGCACTGAGCTGAAATTACCAATTTTTTTAAAAGTTAGAACTTAGCCTGAGTATATCTGGTCCTGGTGCCTTTTTCAGTAGTGAGTCCTTTTTCCTATGTTAATTTGTATATTTAGATTTTTTATTTCTGGAATAATTTTGGTTAGCATTATTCATTTCTCTAGGTGTTTAGACCTTTTGTATACATTGCATATAGAATTCTTTCATAACTACACATTTTAATTTGTTTATCTGTGGTGGTTTTCTTTCTCTTGTTTTATACTTCTGTTTTTTTTCTTAATCAGGCCTATGAAAGATTCACCTAATTTTGCCCTTTTTATTTTTCCTCCAAAGGCTAAAGGACCAGCTTTTGAATCTTTTCATCCTTGCCACTATTCCTTGTGATATAACACATTAGTTCCAACTTTTACTTTTTTTTTTTTTAATTTATTTTTTGTGTGTGTGGGAGACAGAGCCTCGAGCTGTCACACTGGATAGAGTGCTGTGACATCACAGCTCACAGCAACCACCAATTCCTGGGCTTAAGCTAGTCTCCTGCCTCTGCCTCCCAAGTAGCTGGGACTACAGGTGCCCACCACAACACCTGGCCATTTTTTGGTTGCAGCCATCATTATTGTTTGGCGGGGCCCAGGCTGGATTCAACCCCACCAGCTCAGGTATACGTGGCTGGCGCCTTAGCCACTTGAGCCATAGGCGCTGAGCCAAGAAACTATTTTTTTTTGCAGTTTTTGGCTGGGGCTGATTTTGAACCCACCACCTCCAGCATATGGGGCTGGCGCCCTACTCCTTTGAGCCACAGGTGCTGCCCTATTTTTTTTTCTTTGAGAGACAAGGTCTTGCTCTGTTGCCCAGGCTGGAGTGCAGTAGTAGATCATAGCTCACTATAACCTTCAACTCCTGGGTTCAAGTGATCCACCTCAGCTTCTCTAATGGCTGGAACCATAGGTGTGTACTACAATGCCCAGCTAATATAGCAGTTTTTATTTTTATTAATTTTGTTTTTTTTTTAAGGGGAAAGGAGCTTATTTTCTGTTCCTCATTTTAAAAGATGAATAATATATTGATTTAAGAAACTTTCTCTTTTAAAAGGAAAACATTTCAGACTATAAATTTTCCTCTAGATGTAGCTTTTACTGTTGCAACTGAATATTCAAGAATTCTTTAAATTAAAAAATATGGAAAGGATGTGTATATCTTGTCTTTCTCTGCTTTATCTTCTCAGCATCTAAGTTATAGTGTAGTTGTAGATTTGTGAGAATTCTTAATGAGAAACTGTTCATTTTGCAACTATGCTAAATAAGTCATCTCTAAAACCACATGCTCGCTTGTGGAAATAAGCGAATAAGACTTTGGGGGTAAAATCTAATGAAGAAGCACATTGAGTCCTACTAATGCTAAGAAAGCAGATGGATTGTCCAGGTACATAATTGGAGAATTATGGTTGGAGAAAAAGGACTCATTGTAAGAAACACAAACAATTCCAGAGAAGATAGAAAAAGTTGACAGCAAAAGTGGTAGAATAAGAGTTTATTATTATAGTTTAGGAAAGAGGTCTGACTCAGAAACCTCTTAATTAGGTTTAAATATAACCATCAACCTCTTCTTGATGATAATTATGATGACTAACATTTGATGCTGACCACATACCAAGATATGTTCCAAATGCTTTACACAGATTAATGCCTTTGAGCTTCAAAACAGTTTTGTGGGACAGACATTATCATTGTTACCATAGAAAGGAGCAAACAGGTGCAGAAGGGTCCTGAAACTTACCTGAATTTGCATAGCTGGCGCAAGGCTGCTGGGTCAGGACCCCAACTGCTCGGATTCCAGAGCCCATGTGCTAAACTGTGACACCTGACCAACTCCATAGTGAGGATTATGGCCTGTTAATCTTTTTTGATTTTTACGAGAGAAAGCAGCTGATAAATATTTGTGGAATAAATAACTAAATGATTGAATGAATAAGGGACATATCTGGCTATTGTACTAAGCAGAAAGGGAAAAAGTACTCCAGAGCTAAAAATAGAGTTGTGGGAGCAATGACATCTTAATTAGGGGACTGTCACTTACAAAAGGTTTATATTTAAGCCTTTACAAAATGGTGCGAAGTCCTGGTAATATGTTTCATCTTTTTGCCCAGTTCTCTAAACCCCTATTGCTGCTTTTCTTTAAAAGTACAACATTTTCGGGCGGCTCCTGTGGCTCAGTGAGTAGGATGCTGGCCCAATATACCGAGAGTGGCGGTTTCAAACCCAGCCCTTGTCAAACTGCAAGAACAACAAAAAATAGCCGGGTGTTGTGGCGGGCGCCTGTAGTCCCAGCTACTTAGGAGGCTGAGGCAAGAGAATCGCCTAAGCCCAAGAGCTGGCTGTTGCTGTGAGCTGTGATGTCACAGTACTCTACCGAGGTTGACAAAGTGAGAAGACTCTGTCTCTAAAAAAAAAAAGGGTGGCGCCTGTGGCTCAAAGGAGTAGGGTGTCAGCCCCATATGCCAGAGGTTGTGAGTTCAAACCCAGCCTCAGCCAAAAACTAAAAAAGAAAAAAATTTCAGGCCGATGAAAGATTCACCTAATTTTGCCCTTTTTATTTTTCTTCCAAAGGCCAAAGGACTAGCTTTTGAATCTTTTCATCCTTGCCACTATTCCTTGTGATATAACACATTAGTTCCAACTTTTACTTTTTTTTTTTATTTACAACATTTTCTATATCCCTAAAGTCTTTCTTTCTTAATCGATTTAAGGATTTGACTCCCATTTGGGTCTTTAGCATAAAACAGTAAAAATTAATATGAGACATTGAAAAGATTTGCCAGTAGGATTGTCCTAGTTTTAAATTTCAGTTATTGGTGGTTAATTGTGTTTTTTGTGGTTGAATTTAAATTTAATGACTCCATCAGAAAAACATCAGGAGAGGAAGAGGCAGACCCCACCCCACCCCAAGTCTCTGGTTTACTTTTCTTTCTCTTTTCTCTTTCCCTCCTTCCCTCCTTTCTCCCTCCCGCCCCCTTTCTTCTTTCTTTTGTCCGTTGCCCAGACTGGAGTGCAGTGGTGTCATCACAGCTCACTGTAGCCTCCAGGTCCTCGGCTCAAGTGATCCTCCTGCCTCCTGAGTAGCTGGGACTACAGCCATGTGCCACCACACCCGGCTAACTTTTTTATTTCTTGTAGAAATGGGGTTCTCACTGTTGCCCAGGCTGATCTCAAACTCCTGGCCTTAAGCAATCCTCCTTACTCAGCCTTTCAAAGTGTTAGGATTATAGGCATGAGGCATCACAGCTGGCCTGGTTTACATTTCTTGACACAGATAATATTCTTCAAAAAAGTGACCTTCTCCAGAAGAGAAGGTCATAGTGGTTGCCCTACCTGCTACATAGGGATTATGATGACAAAATTAGGAGATACCAGAATACTGAAAATTTATAAACAGCCTGCATTGTAACAGTCAGGGATGGTTAAAAAAATTATAATGCCCTATCTGATGGAAGTGATACACAGCCTTATCCAATATGGAAAAAAGATTTTAATATACTATTAAAAGAGAAAAAGCAGTAGAAATTTGGATGTACAGTGTGATCAGCAAACCAAAGCTTTTCCAAAAACAAAATCTTCAATTAAAATTCACCGTGGTATAAACCACGGTTTTCTCAATCTGCTGGGGTGTGCCTATGTACTGAGGGAAAAGGGAGATTCTTTTCCTTCTACTTTCCCATCTTTTCTAAATTTTCTCTAATGATCATATAGACTCAAGTTAAAAAAGATGAACGTGAACTAATATCGCCATTATAATGTGTGTGTGTTGGGGGGGGAGAATCAGCTCTATTTTTAGACCTTCTCCACAAAGGATTTGAGAGCAATAAACTTTTTAAAAAAGAAAATGGCTGTGAAAGAACTTTGAAAGTTAAAATGCTTTTCTCGGTGCAGTCAACAGAACCTTCTATTTGCTGACATCACTTCAAGGCATGGCAATTTGATTCTATTAACTGGTGCATTTCATTTTAAAAAGCCCCAAGAGGAATTGTGTTAGGCAAGAACTTCCCAGGCGCCCAACTTCAACACTTAGGTGCCACGAAAGAGTGTGGCGCATTAGTGGGTGTGGGTGTGGGATGGAGGCTTCCACGCAGTGATGGCTCTTAGTCCCTCTCTTCTGACCTGGGGAAGCCTGACAGGTCTTGGTGATTTAGAGCCAGGCTCAGTAACGTTTGTTGAAGCAACACTAGAGAGACCCGCATCCGTCAAACACAGAAGAAAGAGGCAGCTGCTGTGTGGACTCCAGTCTGCTCCAGTTGCTCTGGGAGGGTGGAGCCCGTCCCAGACTCAGAAGAAGACTTGCTCCTTCCCATGTGGTGCAGGGAGCCCTGGATTGGAGGCAAAGGGGTTGAGTCACACTTGGCTATAGAATAACTTTTGCTGTGACCTTGACTGTGGCCAGCACTTGACCTCTCTGAGCTCTGGTTTCTTCACCTATAAAATGGAGATAATAATCTCCATCCTCTACCTCACAGGTACTCTGAAGAACAAGGTGTGTGATGATAGATCTGAAAATATTCCAAAAGCTATTATAAGGCGTTCACAGGTGTGTGTGAGATTCTGACATTCCACAATTTGCAGGCATTTCTGAGTTCTGACTGGCATCCTGGTTCTCTGACGAAGCCTCTGAGTGAATTCATAGTTATCTGAATTTTTGCTGCACAAATGATGATGACATAATAATAGTAATACCAGTAATAGTCAACATTTTTGAGCAATATATGCCAGGCTCTGTTCTAAGGACTTTGTATGCATCAGCTTATTTTAATCCTTAAAAGAATGTTATGAGGTAGGTACTATAATTGTCCCCATTTTACAGTTGAGGAAACTGAGGCAGAGAGAGGTTAAGTAATTTGCCCAAGGTCACTTGGTTAGCAAATGAAGAAATAGAATTTAAATCTCCGTAGTCTGACTCAAGAGCCCCATGAAAAGCCTTCAATATTATTCTCTGACAGATAAAGGAGTTTGCATTTTTGTTAATGTTTATTAATTGGTTGCCTTAAGTTTGCTTCATTAAAGAGCTGTTAGTGATCTGGTTTACTTTTCTTTAATTGCTGCAATTAAGGAAAGCTGCAGGCAGATGGTGCAGCCAAGTGGATTGCCTCATGACTGTGGTTGGACATGCAGCCATGTTTATGCCTCAGCTGGTCTCGAGAACATTTTCCTCTCCTAAGTGTCTTCAGCAGTCTAAGAAAGGAACACTGAAGACTTGGAAAGGACTGCTATCGTGGGTTACATGAGTAGTGTTCAGCAACCCAGGAAGCAATCCAGGGCAGCATTGAACTTGAATGAGTAGCAGACAGATAGCTTCAGAGAGGAAGGCCTCTGCTTGGTGTCTGGGATGAAAACAGCCATGAGTAGGGGACTGGTATAGCCCTAGGGACTGAGAAGAGACAACAGCAGGAAAGGAGACTGTGGTGCGTGTGTGCTTCCTTTAGGTTAAAGCTGCTTGCCACGCTGCAGGGATAATTTGAGAATATCAGTACCCCAGCCTGGATCTGAGTCTTGCGTACAATTACTGAGAATGATCAACTACCAGCATCAAGATCCTCAGGGACCTGGGGGCCCGATCAATCCATCACTGTGCGCCTTGGTGTAACCACATGGTCCCTGAGGTCTGGGGACATTCTAGAGGTCGTTCTTATTGCTTTTTTGACATTAATCAGTGACAGGCTCTATATGTCCAAACCTGGCTAAGCACTTTCTTAATTCTTTTTGTTTTTCACTATGATAATAAGCTACTTTCTGATGCTTTTAGTTCAAGGCTAAGTTTAACTTTCATGGGATTCTATGCCAGCTACTAAACCCAGAAAAGCATTTGATGCTTAACTGTGCTGTTCATTAACCCAACTTGTGCTGGTTATTATAAAGTCTGACATTTTTACCGGAGTGAGTGACTTACCAATTTCCTGAAGGTCTGAGAACCATGGTTTTGTTTAAATCTGGCTTGAAGAGCTCAGTTTAAAAGACATGTGTATAAATTATATATTGAATGGAGTTCATCTGACTACCCAGGCTTGTTTTTTGAGATGGGAACAGATGTCTCATTTTAACTTTTCCCTTCACTATTTTGAGAGTCTTCCTCTTGCTTGCTTTCATTCTTGTTTCCAACATAAATCCATCTCTGTTATCCTTCTTTCCTCATCCAGTGCCTCCTTAAATCACCATTTATTCTACTTTCCTGCAAAATTCTTCATTATTACCAGTTCCTATTGTGGGAAACACTGTCCGAGCAGAAGGAGATTGTTGGCTTGTCCCCTTCTGGGTGAGCACTGGAAACATTCAGAAAGGGCCACCCGTCCGGACATGTGTAGCAAACCACCTTTATCCATCTTCTTCCCTTGTGCATGGGGCTTTTCTGCTTTCCACGAGTATTTTTTTGGAAGATCAATACCGTGTTTCTCAGCAAGGAATAATCCATATCATTCATTCTTTTTTACATTATTGTTGGGAATTCGTACAAGAAAAGAAGTTACACTGATTGCATTTGTTTGGTAAAGTCCCTTTTATAGTTGTGTCTTGCCCGCAAAACATGTGTCATACACCAAGACCCCATCCCTTCTCTCCTTCCCTCTCTCTGCTCTCCCCTTCCCCCACCTCCCACTGTGTACTAGGTCATTAATTGTCCTCATATCAAAATTGAGTACATAGGATTCATGCTTCTCCATTCTTGTGATGCTTTACTGAGAATAATGTGTTCCTCTTCCATCCAGGTTAATACAAAGGATGTAAAATCTCCATCTTTTCTAAGGGCTGAATAGTATTCCATGGTGTACATATACCACAGCTTCTTAATCCATTTCTGGGTTGGTGGGCATGTTTCTACATTTTGGTGATTGCAAATTGAGCTGTGGTAAACAATCTAATCCAAGTGCAATCCTTATGGTAAAAGGATTTTTTTCCTTCTGGGTTGATGCCCATTAATGAGATTGCAGAATCAAATGGGAGGTCTAGCTTGAGTTCTTTGAGGGGTCTCCATACTTCCTTCCAAAAAGGTTGTATTAGTTTACAGTCCCACCAGCAGTGTAAAAGTGTTCCTTTCTCTCCACATTTGTGTCAGCATCTGCAGTTTTGAGATTTTGTGATGTGGGCCATTCTCGCTGGGGTTAGATGATATCTCAGGATGGTTTGTTTTTTTTTTAAGAGACAGAGTCTCACTTTGTCCCCCTTGGTAAAGTGCCATGGCGTCACAGCTCACAGCAATCTCCAGCTCTTGGGCTTAGGTGATTCTCTTGCCTCAGCCTCCTGAGGAACTGAGACTACAGTCGCCCGCCACAATGCCTGGCTTTTTTGTTGTTGTTGTTGTTGTAGTTTGGCTGGGGCCGAATTTGAACCCGCCATCCTCGGTATATGGGGCGGCACCCTACTCACTGAGCCACAGGCACCCCCACTCCACCTCTCAGGGTGGTTTTGATTTGCATTTCTCTAATAATTAAGGATGAAGAGCATTTTTTCATATGTTTGCTAGCCATTTGTCTGTCTTCTTGAGAGAAGGTTCTATTCATCTGTCTTGCCCATTAATATATGGGATTGTTTGCTTTTATTCTGTGGATTGAGTTCTCTAGTTACCAAGTTTTTGTCTGCTTCAAAATATGCAAATATCCTTTCCCTTTGTGTAGGTTGTCTATTTGCTTTGGTTGTTGTCTCCTTAGCTGTACAGAAGCTTTTCAGTTTAATTAAGTCCCATTTGTTTATTTTGGTTGTTATTGCAGTTGCCATAGCAGTCTTCTTCATAAAGTCTTTCCCCAGGCTGATATCTTCGAGTGTTTTTCCTATGCTTTCTTTGAGGATTTTTATTGTTTTGTGCCTTAAATTTAAGTCCTTTATCCATCTTGAATCAATTTTTGTGAGTGGAGAGAGGTGCAGGTCCAGTTTCAGTTTTTTGCATGTGGATATCCAGTTCTCCCAGCACCATTTATTGAATAGGGAGTATTTCCCCCAGTGTATGTTCTTGTTTGGTTTATCAAAGATTAGGTGGTTGCGAGTTGTTAGTTTCATTTCCTGGTTTTCTATTCCAAATGTCTATGTCTCTATTCCATGCTGTCTTGACCACTACGGCCTTGTAGTACAGCCTAAAATCTGGTATGCTGATGCCCTAGTTTTGTTTTTATTACTAAGAACTGCCTTAGCTATACAGGTTTTTTTTCTGGTTCCATACAAAATGCAGAATACTTTTTTTTCCAAGTCTTGAAAGTATGATGGTGGTATTTTAATAGGGATGGCGTTGAATCAGTAGATTGCTTTAGGAAGTATAGACATTTTAACAATGTTGATTCTTCCCAGCCATGAGAACATGGCTATGTTCTTCCATTTGTTAATATCCTCTGCTATTTTGTTTCTTAGGGTTTCATAATTTTCTTTATAGAGGTCCTTCACGTCAATTTAGGTATATTCCTGTTTTGTGGGGGTTTTGTTGTTGTTGTTGTTGTTTGTTTGTTTTTTTATTGAGACAGAGTCTTGCTCTGTCACCTAGATTAGAGTGTTGTAGCTTTAGCCTATCTCACAACAATCGCAAACTCCTGGGCTCAAGTGATCTTCCTGCCTCAGCCTCCAGAATGGCTGGGACTACAGGCATCTGCTACATGCCCAACTGATTTTTCTATTTTTAGTAGAGATGGGGTCTCACTCTTACCCAGGCTGGTCTCGAATTCCTGAGCTGAAGGGATCTTCTCATCCTGGCCTCCCATAGGCCTAGGTTTACAGGTGTGAGTCACTACATGAGCTTTGACAGCTGTTATTGTTGATGAGAAGTTTGTTTTGAGTCAATTGTCTTTTACTTGTGAATAATGATTTTATTTCACCCTGTTAGTTTTTTGTTTTGTTTTGTTTTTTGAGACAGAGCCTCAAGCTATCACCCTGGACAGAGTGCTGTGGCATCACAGCTCACAGCAACCTCCAATTCCTGGGCTCGAGCAAGTCTTCTGCCTACGCCTCCCAAATAGCTGGGACCACAGGCACCCGCCATAACACCCGGCCATTTTTTGGTTGCAGCCATCATTGTTGTTTGGTGGGCCTGGGCTGGATTGAAACTCACCAGCTCAGGTGTACGTGGCTGGTGCCTTAGCTCATTGAGCCACAGGCGCCAAGCCACACCCTGATAGTTTTTAATATTGCCTCTTTAATTAGCCAGAGATTATGTGTTTACTGGGGTGATACAATATGAAATACAGTTGAGCCTTGAATAATTTGGAGGTTAGGGGCACCGATCCCCCAAAGCATATAACTTTTAACTCCTCCCAAACTTAACTACTAGTAGCCTACTATTGACTAGAAGCCTTACCAAGTATATAAACAGTTGACTGACACATCTTTTGAAGTTGGTAGTACAATGAGCTCCATGGAGACAGCACTGGGGCAAGTAAGAGGTAGACAGGCACTGGGCAGCTCTGTTTTCAGTGAGGAAAAATAACTAAACACCGGCAAGGAAGAGCCTAAGAACCCGAGAGGCAAAATGTCATCCTATGCAGTCTTTGTGCAAACTTGTAAGGAGGAGCTCAAGAAGCACCCATCACCTTCAGTCACCTTCCCAAAGGTTTCTAAGAAGTGCTCAGAGAGATGGAAGACCATGTCTGCTAAAAAGAAATGAAAATTTGAGGATATCACAAAGTCAGACAAGGCCCATTTATGAAAGAGAAATGAAAACCTATATCCCTCCTAAGAGGGAAAAAAAAAAAGTTCAAGGATCCCAGTGCACTCAAGAAGCCTTCTTTGGCCTTTTTTCTTGTTCTGTTAGTAGTAATGTCCAAAATCAAAGAACATCCCGGCCTATCCATTGGTGACATTGCAGAGCAGCTGGGAGAGATGAGGAATAACACTGCTGCAGGTGACAGGCAGTCTGATGAAAAAGAGGCTGCAAAGCTGGAGGAAAAATACGAAAAGGATATTGCTGCACACTGAGCTAAAGGAAAGCCTGATGCAGGAAAAGAGGGAGTCATCAAGATTGAAAAAAGCAAGAAAAAGAAGGAAGAGGAGGAGGAGGAAGGTGAAAAAGAAGAAGATGATGAATAAGCTGGTTCTAGCGCAGTTATTTTCTATTTAACACCCCTGTACACGACTCACTCCTTTTAAAGAAAAATAATTATGAATTTTAAACTGTACATTGTGGTTTTCTGTACAGTTAACACACTCCTGAATGCCCTGTCCTGGTGGTATTTTCAATAGCCACTAATGGCTTGGTGCACATAGCAAGGTAGTTTTGGCGCTGGCCACATGCACCCAGGCTGGCAGGTTCAAACCTAGCCCGGGCCAGCTGGACAACAATGACAAATGCAACAAAAACATATCCAGGCATGTGGTGGGTGCCCGTAGTCCTAGCTACTTGGGAGGCTGAGGCAAGAGAATCAATCACTTAAGACTAAGAGTTTGAAGTTGCTGTGAGCGGTGACACTATGGCACTCTACCGAGGGTGACACAGTGAGACTTTGTCTCAAAAAAAAAAAAAAGCCACTAACCTTGCCTGGTACGGGGTTGTAAATTGGCATAAAATTTAAAGCAGGTTCTTGTTGATGCACAGCATAAATTGGTTACATATGGTGATGGTAGTTTTTTTCATTTTCAGTTGTGCCTGATGTAGCTTATGTGAAATGATTATTGTTCTGTTAACTGAATATCACACTGTAATTGCAAAACAAAAGTTGCAGCTGTTTTGCTGACATTCTGAATGCTCCTAAGTAAATACATTTTTTATCAGTAAAAAAATACTTTGTATACTCTATGTATTATGTACTGTATTTTTACAATAAATTAAGCTAGAGAAAAGAAAATGTTATTAAAAAATCATAAGGATGGCTCTGCGTCTGTGGCTCAAGTGGCCAAGGCGCCAGCCACATACACCTGAGCTGGCAGGTTCGAGTCCAGCCTGGGCCCACCAAACAACAATGACTACAACCAAAATATAGCCGGGCATTGTGGCGAGCGCCTGTAGTCCCAGCTACTTGGGAGGCAGAGCAGGAGAATCGCTTGAGCCCAGGAGTTGGAGGTTCCTGTGAGCTGTGATGCCACAGCACTCTACCTAGGGTGACAGCTTGAGGCTCTGTCTCAAAAAAAAATATATATATATATGTATTTTAAAAATCATAAGGAAAAGAAATTATATTTGTTATTTGTTAAGTGGAAGTGGATTATCATAAGGTCTTCACCCTCATCATCTTCACTTAGACAAGGCTGAAGAGGAAGAGGACAGGGAAGAGGAAGAGTTGGTCTGCTGTCCTGGGGTGGTACACACAGAAGAAAATCCTGTATTAGGTTCCACTGGATAAAGCAGCCTCCACCTCATCCTCCCTGCCTCCTGAGATCCAGCTCCCTGAACCTGTTCCCACCCTTCCTGCCAGCTGTGTTCAACACCCCAGTTGTGAGCAGAGGACACAACCTCCAGCTCACTACAATCTCCCATCTCCAGGATGGCCCAGGGGGAGATATGAGATACATCCAAGAGGTGGGAAGGTGACGGACTAAGAAGCAGCTTTCAGCAGAGGCTCATGCCTAAAGGGAGAGATATTGGACTGAAATGCATGAAGCCAAATGAGAGGAGCTCTGCACTGAGAGGACTGCATGAGGTGCACATCACTCAGGCTGAACAAAGTGGCAGAAACAAGAAAGTGAAAGAATAACAACAGGTACAGGCCCAGCTCCCAGAGGAAGGGAGACCCCTCCCACTAGCCAGGGAACTGGTTTCAAAAGTCTCCTCACCTTATCCCACAGGAGAGTAGTTGTTAAGTCCCAGTCCTCCTTCATTATTGAAGGAGGCCATGTGAGACTGGCCCCATTCTGTCTGGCATAAGAGACCGAATATTTTTCCTGCAATCCTGAGCACTCAGATCACCCTTCCGCCACCCTAGTTGCTGGAAGGACTGCCCTCTATAGAGTCCAGAGTGTTTGATGAGCTCGCTGGGAAGCTGGGGAAGTTTGCCTGCCACCGAGCTGCAGTGTGAGAACAGTAGTACAGCAGTCCAGGCTTTCGTGGGGAGAGGGTGAACTAGATCTCCAACCCCTCAATGCTCTCTGAACTCGATTTGGGGTGGGGGGGTAGGGTCAGTGTTTAAGTGACTTTGGACCGAAACTTGGGCCTCGGGCCTCCACCAGGTAGGGCCCTTTGAGCTCAATTGGGTGGGTAGGACTGCGGTTCAAGTGAGTTTGTACTGAACTTTGGATTAACACTCTCCACTGGGTGGAGGCTCTCTGAGCTCAATTGGGTGGGCTGTGCCTGGTGCCTGAGTGACTCTTATCTGAACTTTAGACCTATGTCCCCCGCCGGGTGGCAGCTCCCTGAGCTTGACTGGGGAGGTGGTGCCCAGTGCCTGAGCGACTTTGTCTGAGCTCTGGGCCTATGCTGCCCACAGAACATCAACCCTCAGCACTCGATTGGCTGGATGGCGCCCAGAGCATAAGCATCTCTCCTGAATTCTGCATCAGTGCTGTCAGCAGGTCAGCCTCATGAGCTTGATTTGGTGGGCAGAGCCAGCAGTGATAGAGAGACTTTGCTTGGAACTCTGAGCCAATACTGCGTACTGATTCTTGCCCCCCTAGAAACACTGTCTGGGGCTATGGATTGTCTGCCTTTGTTAGTGGAGCAGTGGCACCACAACAGTGATGAGTGGACTTATCAAGGACAACCTACCAACATATTAAAAAAAAGAAAAAGAGGAAGAAGATGGAAATACTCATGAAGAGGAATCAACTGAAGAACTCTCTCAACACAAAAAATCAGAGCAGATCAATGCCTCCTAGGAACGTCAAAGAAAATACAACAGAGAGTCTCATCCACAGAGAAATTGCTGAAATGTCAGAAATAGAATTTAGAATATGGATGGCAAATAAAATAATTGGAATGGAAGAGAAGATGGAAACAGAAAACAAAAAAATAGTTCAGAAGTTGTCTCAAGAAATTAATGAAGTCAAAGACACAGTCACCAAGGATATGGACATAATGAGGAAAGACATAGCAGAACTTAAGGAATAGAAAAAGGTATTCAAGGAGCTTCAAAATACAGTAGACTTCCTCAGAAATAGAGTTGAGCAGTGCAAAGAAAGAATCTCAGATAAAGAAGACAAGATTTTTGAACTATCCCAAGTATTCAAAGAGGCAGAAAAATGGGGAAAAAGAGCAGAATAGGAGAGTTAGGGGATTATTCCAAGAAATCAAATATCCAGCTTATAGGGCTCTCTGAAGGAGAAGAGGATAGTCCCAAAGGCACAAATTCTCTGCTCCAAGACATTATGGCAGAGAATTTCCCAAGTATTTCAAGAGACACAGAAGTTCAGATACTAGGTAGTTTTAGAACCCCACCACGACTCAATCTAAACCAAGCATCTCCTAGAAACATAATTAATTTTGCCAATGTTAATATGAAGGAGAAACTTCTACAAGCAGCCAACCATAAGAAAAGTATTACTTACAAAGGGAAAAGTATAAGGATGACTAAGGATCTTTCAGCTCAAATTTACCAAACTAGAAAAGGATGGTCATTGACCTTCAACCTTCTTAAACAAAATAATTTTCAGCCCAGGATCCTATATCCTGCTAAACAGAGTTTTATTTATAATGGAAAAAGCAAATAGTTCACTGACATCCACATGTTGAGGAAATTTGCCATGACTCAACCAGGTCTGTAGGAAACACACAGACCCATTCTTCATAACAAGCAACAACAGGAGGGTATACCACCAAAGTAAACCTACCCAGAAAATTAAAGAACAAAACCTAACTTCAACAATAGTGAGAGGCATAATATTAAGCTCTGGAATTCTGAAAAATGAGATGAGCAAAATTCTGCCACATCTATTAGTTCTTTCAGTTAATGTGAATTTTTTGAACTCTCCTTTAAAGAAGCATAGGCTGGCTGATTGGATATAAAAACTCAGGCCAGATATCTGTTGCCTATAAGAAACTCATCTTACCTCAAAAGATAAAACAAGACTCAGGGTGAAGGGATTGACAACAGTATTCCAGGCAAATGGAAAGCAGGAAAAAAGCTGGGGTTGCAATCTTGTATACAGATACAATGGGATTCGAACCAACAAAAATAATGAAAGATAAAGATAGACACTTTATACTGGTCAAGGGAAACACACAATATGAAGAGATCTCAATAGTTAACATCTATGCAACCTATCTGAATGTTCCTCAATATCTAAAACAAACCCTAACTGATCTGAATGATATGATATCTTCCCACACTATAATAGTTGGAGATTTTAATTGGACAGATTCCCCAAGCAGAAATTAAACAAAGAAATAATGGAGTTAAACAAGACCCTAAAACAAATGGGCTTAACACACATTTATGGAACACTTCATCCTAACAAAACCAAATACATATTCTTCTCATCAGCCCAGGGATCATCTTTCAAAATTGATCATATCTTAGGCCACACGGCCAATCTCAAAAACTTCAAAAGAATAGAAATTATTCCCTGTATCTTCTCAGACCATCATGGGATAAAAGTTGAACTCAAGGGTGGCACCTGTGGCTCAGTGGGTAGGGTGCTGGCCCCATATACCAAGGGTGGCAGGTTCAAGCCCAGCCTCGGCCAAACTACAACAAAAAAATAGCCAGGCATTGTGGCGGACACCTGTAGTCCCAGCTTCTTGGGAGGCTGAGGCAGGAGAATCACCTAAGCCCAGGAGTTGGAGGTTGCTGTGAGTTGTGACGCCATGGCACTCTATGAAGGGTGATAAAGTGAGACTCTGTCTCTACTAAAAAAAAGTTGAACTCAACAGCAACAGAAATCTTCATACTCAAATACAATCATGGAAACTAAATAACTTTATGCTGAATGATAGCTGGGTCATTGATGAGACCAAGAAGATCATTAGATTTCTGGAACAAAACACTAGTAAAGACACAAACTATCAAAACCTGTGGGGATACTGCAAAAGCAGTCCTTAGAGGGAAATTTATAGTATTAGATGCCTTCATCAAGAAAACAGAAAGAGCAGACTGTGGGTGGCGCTGTGGCCCATTGAGCAGCTCCACAGAGCCACCATCACCACCCACCTCCCCCAACCCAACATCTACCCTGTGTGCCGCCATGGTCGATGTGGAAGATGGTGAAGAACCCTATGCCTTGGCCTCTCACTCTGGGGGCACAGCCTCCAAGTTGAGGAGGGGGGTAGGGGAGGCATAACAAAATGTTCTCTCTCAAGAAGTAGAACACAATAGCCATGTGGAGCTGTGAGTGCAATATGTGTGCCATCTGCAGGGTCCAGGTGATGGATGCCTGTCTTAGATGTCGAGCTGAAAACAAACAAGAGGATTGTATTGTGGTCTGGGGAGAATGTAATCATTCCTTTCACAACTGCTACATGTCCCTGTGGGTGAAACCAAACAATTGCTGCCCTCTCTGCCAACAGGATTGGGTAGTCCAAAGAATCGGGACTTTCTTAGTGCAGTTGTTCAAAGCCCTGGTGGATCTTGTTATCAAGTGCCTTACAAAACCTTGAACACCCAGGGGATTAATTCTTCAAATAAGGAGCCAATGGATCTGTGGTCTTTTCAGACTCATTAAAGGCATGGTTTAGTATTTTGTCAGTTTTATTTTCAGAAATTCTCCACAATTAAGAAGATAATTTATAAAAGATGGTCTTTCCTACCTCTGTGATGTGTGTCACACACACTGCTTAGAAGTACTATAAAAAAAGGAGAGAACTCCAAATTGAATGACCTCATAATTTTCCCATTGATGTACTAATTGTGGAAGTAGTTCTTTTCAGAGGAGACCTTTTTGAATGCTATTGATCAGCTAAAAAAGAACAGCAAGTTATAGTAGCAAATAAAGTGAGTTTAAAACCCAACTCTTATCCTTAATTTGTTCCTAACACTTATTTTGGCCGAAGATGGGGGTGATCAATGAAAGTTTTATTTGATGTGAGAATTTTAAGTTTGGGCCACTGAATAGGGTAAATAAAATTAAACTTTTGGGCATATGGAATGTTGATTGTCTTTTAAAAACTTATCAAGCTTTATCATTGACTCATTGAGAAAAACTTTCATCAAGAAAACCTTTATCTGCAGTTACCTCACTATTCAGTTATTGAGTGGTAAAAGACACAATTATTTCCTAGTTGTGGCTAGATGATATAAATTAACTATACTTTAGATGTGCTGGTGAGGGGGAAATGTTTACCAGTGTAGCATGGGATCAAAAAATTTATTTTATCACACAATGTTTTAATAAATGGTTTCTCCTTTTTACGTTATTTGAATTGTCATTATTACAATCTTATGTACAACTTTAAACTTAATGTTAATAAACTAATTTGTCAAGTAAAAAAAAGAAAAAACAAGAAAAGAAAAGGAAACAGAAAAAAAGCAAGTCAGCAACCTAATGGGCCATCTCAGGCAACTGGAAAAGGAAGAACAATCTAATCCCAAACCCAGCAGAAGAAAAGAAATTACCAAAATTAGAGCAGAACTAAATGAAATTGAAAAAAATAATAATTATTTAGACGATGAGGGAAACAAAAAGTTGGTTCTTTGAAAAGATTAATAAAATTGATAAACCCTTGGCTAGACTAACCAGAAAGAGAAAAAAAAACCTCTAATAACTACAATCAGAAATGATAAATGGGAAATAACAACAGATGCCACAGAAATACAAAAGATTCTCAACAATTACTACAAAAAAAATTCTATTCCCCAAAATATGAAAATGTAGACGAGATAGACCAATATCTGGAAGCACAATCCCTTCCAAAACTCAGCCAGAAAGATTTAGAAATCTTTAGAATAGACCAATGTCAAGTACTAAAATTGCATCAATTGTACAAAATCTTCCAAAAAAGAAAAGCCATGGACCAAATGGTTTCACACCAGAATTCTATCAAATCTTCAATGAGAAACTAGTTCTTACAATGCATAAACTTTTCCAAAATATAGAGCAAGAAGGAATCCTCCCCAACACATTCTATAAAGCAAATATCACTCTGATTCCCAAATCAGGAAAGGACCCCACAAAAAAAGAATACTGTAGACCAATATCATTAATGAATATTGATGAAAAAATATTCA
>CAUYON010018875.1:0-11635 GCA_963573935.1 Arctocebus calabarensis
GAGGTTTTTGTTTCTAGTCCTTATCTTAAACATTGTTATTGTTATTAAATTTTAAGCCTTTTTAATTCTGTGAAGGCAAAAAGTGGAAACCTAATAAACACATGTATATGTAAAAATAAAAACGTAATAATAATAAAAAGAAAATTACAAATATACTATCTTAATGTCTAATACTCACTAAAAACATTTGATGAGCAAACTAAAAATTTCTGAGAGTAAAGACAGACACAGTTTGAGAAGAGGCAAAGGCAGAAAATGAGAAAAATCTCCAGAACATGAGAGGGGCCTGAAGAAGGCTGTTGGGACTGAGCATGTCCCCCCAAATTCATTGTTGAAGCTCTAATTCCTAGTGTGATTGTGTTTAGAGATAGGGCCTTCAGGGAGGTGATTAAGGATAAACGAGGTCATAGGAGGAGTCCCTAACCCCATAGGATTGGTATTCTTGTAAGAAGAGGAAGAGATGCCAGAGCTGGCTCACGCACCCCTCAACCTTCCATATCTGCACACAAGGAAAGACCATGTGAAGACACAGTGAGAAGGCAACCATCCTCGTACCACCAAGAGAAGCCTCCCTGCAGACCAGCCCTGCAGCACCTTGACCTTGGACTTCCAGTCTCCAGAACAGCAACAAAATAAATATTTGTTTGTTTAAGCAACCCAGTCTTGTTATCTTGTTATGAAACCTGAAAAGCCAAAAATAGTAGCAAATCCTCAGCTTCAAAGAAGAAGAAATCAAAAGACAGCAGGAAGTTAAAAATGAACAATCAAGAAGAAAAAAGGCAAAATTCCCCAATATAACACTTTGATTTAGTGCTAGTCCAATGTGAGTGACAGATAAATCAATAATGCTACCCTTGGGTTGAAGGTGCATTATACCCAAGCCAGATATTTAGAACTTTCTGTATTTCGAATGAATATGCTATTTCAAAATGATTTTAATAATATTTATATAATAAGAAAAATCCAAAGGTATTTTATTTTTTAATACAAACCTTTGGATAAAATTCCAAAAAATGTGGGCACCAAATGCTAAATGAAGTACCAATGACACTTAGAACAAATTTCACCCAACAAGGAGGTTCTGAAATATCATTTGTGTGTTACAATGCCAAGTATTCATGGCCTGCTAGACCTGGAGGTAAACTACAAGATTTGCTCAACCCTCTCCTTTTATACATTTAAATATTTGTTGGACTCAATATCATATTTTAAGATAATTGCTAAGATTATCATTAATTTAAGATACTTAAGGTCATTATTAAGATAATATAGTAC
The DNA here is from genome assembly GCA_963573935.1 of Arctocebus calabarensis. Lineage (NCBI taxonomy): Eukaryota > Metazoa > Chordata > Mammalia > Primates > Lorisidae > Arctocebus > Arctocebus calabarensis. The sequence continues at coordinate 1,276 of CAUYON010018875.1, forward strand.
ATTTAAAAGGGTCGATAGACTTCATTGTTTTAAAATGATTGATTTCTAATCAATTTCTTGAATCAAAATTATTTTCCAACGTAAAGGTAAGTTTTAAAAGCATTAAAAGATCAGTCATATGAATGATATGAACATGGGGATAGACTAAGATATAAAAGTATAAATGCAGATACAAATACAGATATAGATACAAAGAGACAAATACAGAAATAGATGCAGATGTGGTTAGAGAGAGAGAGAGAGATAAATGTTTTTCAACCTTTTTTATCTCACTGTGCACTTGAACCTATCTATGGTTAAACTTCTACAGTACACTTAAATTATGTTGATCAAAAAACAAGAGTAAAATAAAGAATATACTTACCATGCTTTGAACTTCTTTTGAAAATAATTTAATTAATGATCTTTAAAACTTTTTGCAGCACACCAGTTGCAATATTCCCCCAGTATTCAGGGGAATATGCAAGGAAAATACTCTGCAAGCTCATTAGCAGGTTTCCATAAGCCGACTGTAGAGAGGCTTTGCTTTACTTTCTCAGTCTGTCCATGTGGAAGCGCTCAGGAAGCCTGTGAGAACAGCATGAGGAACGGGTCCTGCCTTCAAGTTGCTAACCCACAGCACGTGTGCTATAGCTGGGAGATGATTTAAACCTGGTTCTCTTAAAACCAAGCTAACCTGTATGGAAGAAATAGAATACTCATCCCTGAGATTTTGGGGGGTTTTTTTGAGACTGAGTCTCACTTTGTGGCCCTCAGTAGAGTGCCATGGTGTCATAGCTCATGGCAACTTCAAACTCGTGATGGCAAGCGTTAGACTGCCACTGTTTCGTAGATACTAGAAAAAAACACCAGACTCCTGGGACAGAAAGGAAGATCCGCTGTATGAGTCACAGCTGCAGCGGTCGCCTGGATATCAGTACCTCTCGCGCTGCTTCCCCAGGCCCCAGTCCCACGGGAGACCCAAAGGAGACCGCAGGACACCTGCACACAGCTCAGGAGGCGACTCCCTCGGGACCTGGGTACCCAGCCCGCTCTCTGCTGGGGAGGAGACGGCACCTCCACCTCGGAGACTGTGCAGTGGGCACACACGCTGGGAATGATGTCGTGCCCTGCTCACCAGACGTGCAGGTGGGAAGCTGTTCCCCATCAGGGTGAAAGGAGCCACCAGCTGGTTGATGTAGCGGAGGCCAGTCAGACTAGGAATCCCCTGAGGGTCACAGGCGGGTCGACGTGGATCTCAGGGTTGCTGAGAGCAGAGGCTGGGGCCTGGCTAAATCCTTGGAGCAGTCACGGTGTGTTGCCCACGCTCTGAGGGCAGCACAAGACCCAGGCCCCTCCATGGCCAGGTCGGAGAGAGAGGATAAGACAGGTGCTCTGGCGCGGAACTCTCACTCCCAGGAACGACGGGGACGGCTGTGATCTCCCTGCTCCCAGACGCCATCGTGGCTCAGCTAGTAGGGCACTGGCCCCATATACCGAGGGTGGTGGGTTCAAATCCGGCCCCAGCCAAACTGCAACAAAAAATAGCCATGCGTTGTAGCGGGCACCTGTAGTCCCAGCTACTCGGGAGGCTGAGGCAAGAGAATCACCTAAGCCCAGAAGCTGGAGGTTGCTGTGAGCTGTGACTGTACAGCACTCTACCAAGGGAGACAAAGTTTTTTTTCTACAAAAGAAAAGACATCACTGGGGAAGCGGGAGACTTAACCCAGCAGGGACTAAAACTCTGAATTGCCAATTTACTCAAATAATACTGAATTAATCTGAAATAAAATCATCTTAAGTGGAAGAACTAAGGTTTTTTTTGCAAATATTTATACTTTTATTAATAATGAATCCAAACTGGAAGGAACTAGGTTATATTTAATTGGAATGTTTGACTCCACTGCTAAACAGCCTTCACCCCAACGTCGATATAAACTCCTGGGAAGTTATAGGCAGACACTAGCTGTATTTTGCTGTGTGTACATTTTGACCCAACATTATGTGTTAAGCTTATGCCTCATTATTTAGTATGTCACAATAAACTTGATGTTTATTCCAACATCAAGTTTTTAAAGGGTATTTTTAGGTTACATAAAAAATACTTTCTTCAGAATATTTATGAAGTTTAAAAATATTGTAGACAAAAAAGAGAGAGAAAGTAGGTCTTTTGAAGAGTTTAATTGAATTCACAGATGATTCCACAAATCAGCTAAGAAAAGTTAGAAGTTTCTCAGCTACAACCATAACCTTTTGAAGTTAATGTCACAGAATGCAAACATGTCCTTTCACAAATTATGCTTTGGTGACATTGTCAGAGGCACAATCAAAGTGTGGCAGGTCATTAATCTGATCACATCTTCTAGTCATCTTTGCAAATTCCAATATCCAAACATTTCATAGTCACATGACTGTTCTCTGACCTTTCTGTAAAATTTTCCACTTCCTTAGTTGAAGCCCATAGCTAAAGTCTACAGTGCATGTAAACCTTTCAAGCATTACCTTGGGTTTCTATAACAGCCTGCACATTAATGTATATCATGTCAGCTGGTACCATATAAACAATCCTGGCATGGAAATCCAAAGACCAGATTCTAGTTCTGCCACTTTCCAACTTGATGATTTTAGACAAATGACAACATCTATGACCCTCAACGTCCCCATCTTTAAAATGTGGAAGATAATTTATCACTAAAACCAATCTCATAGTAGTCACTATTATTGAAACTCACCAAATGATCTATGTAAAGTCAGTATTTTGTACAAATACGAATTTCTACCCTAAATTCTCTGTAAAAGAAAATTAAACTGTTACTCATAGCCAAAATTGGCTTAGGAATTCTACTTCCTAAATAAATGGCATTATATATGTTTAGAATAAATGGTTCTTCATTTAAGTAAAACTATGAATGGTTGATTTGGGTTTGAAGATGAAGATGAATCATTTGAAAGGTAAGCAAATGAAATAAAGAGAAGCAAAACTGTATGGCATACTACAAAAAGGAAAATTTGCAACTTCTTCCAGCAACTTAAGGGATAAAAAGAAGTAAGAGAATTGGAGGGGAAGCAGAGAAAGGGGATCTCAGAAAGATGGCCAGAAACTGTGGCTGTACATGGCAAGACGTCCAGGGGAAATGGCCAAGTGACTTTATTAGTTACGTGTCTCTTATTCAATTTTAACTTATTTGTTGGATAATTTTCTGTGTGGTGTGTCATGCACCTTGCCCCTAAGTTTTATTTTAAACCACTGCAGACTCTAGTATGTGTGTGATCATTTGGATGACAAAAGAATGTGGGTGATGGCCAATGGCAGATGGTGCTAAGAAGGAAATACCCATGGTGGGCAAGAAACATGGCTGGAGGCAAATGAAGAAAATGTAGCTTCCAGAGCTCCCAAAACCTCTGAAAGAGAACATGGATTTCTGCTTTTTATAAGGATGAGAGTTGAGTCATTTCATTTGAATCAAAAAGATAAAATGCCTCAAACTACCCTGACAATTAACACCTGTTTGTTCTCAGTATTACCACAAAACAGCATCTCCTAAGAATAGGTACGAAAAAATAATGTTGCAACATCCAAACCCTTATTTTACAATCATTTCTAATTTATAGGACCCATTCATATTTATAAAATTAATTTTTATAAATATCCAAATTTTACATAAATAGTATGTAATTTCCCAAATGGCGTATTTCACTAAAATTTATTTATTTATTTATGACAGAGCCTCTAACTGTTGCCCTAGGTAGAGTGCTGTGGCGTCACAGCTCACAGCAACCTCCAACTCCTGGGCTTAAGCGATTCTCCTGCCTCCGCCTCCCAAGTAGCTGGGACTACAGGCTCCTGCCACAACCCCTAGCTATTTTTTGGTTGCAGCTGTCATTGTTGTTTGGCAGGCCAGGGCTGGATTCAAACCCGCCAGCTCAAGTGTATGTGGCTGGCGCCTTAGCCACTTGAGGCACAGGCGCCAAGCCACTAATATTTAGAAGTTGTTGACTTTTAAGGCATTGAAACACTATCATAATTTAAAATTATTTTTCCCAGCTGAGTGCCTATACCCAGTGGTTAGGGCGCTGGCCACATGCTTCAGGGCTGGTGGGTTCGAACCTGGCCCCAGCCTGCTAAACAAACAACGAAAAAAATAGCCAGTTGTTGTAGTGGGCACCTGTAGTCCCAGCTACTAGGGAGGCTGAGGTAAGAGAATCGCTTGAGCCCAAGTATTTGAGGTTGCTGTGAACTATGATGCCACAGCACACCTACCAAGGTGACGAAGTGAGACTCTGTCTCAGTAAAAAATATAAATAAGTAAAATAAAATTATTTTTTCCTTGGAAAATGCTGAAACCTATAAAAACAATGCATGCTAATTAATTTTCATTCTACATGTTTTTTTCCATTTTCTTTTGCAGAGTAACCACTTGCTAAGGCAGTAATGAAGCTATGCTCCTGGGACACAGGCTTCATTCAATGCCTTTGAGAGGATGGGCAGCTGAGACAGAGTTCTGACGACCACGTTTGACAAGGCTTTGGTGTATTTTTTTCTGACTGTTGCTATAGTAACTGAGGAAGGTGTAGCAAGTTATAAAATCACCAATGCATCCTTGCAAAACATTTCTTAAACTTTCTATTTGTAATAACACGTACCCAAGGTTACTATGAGAAATCTCTTTAAATGTCCCTTAATTTAGTGTTGTGATTTTACGATTCTTGCTCCTTCCTGTTTCTGTTAATATGTCATTTATATATAAGAGGGGAAAAATGTTCTTATGATCCCAGGACTATAATGTATTAAAAAGTTCCACAAAAGAAAAAAGGAAGGCAGTATAATTTAGAAGAAGAGAGAAAAAAAGGTGGATAGAGGGAGAAGGAAAATGTGATACATTTCAAAATGTATAGTTCTGTTTAGAACCCAATATAGGGCAAACTCCCTGTAGGTGTACGTCAAGGCCTCAGTACTCCTTACCCTTAGGAACAAAAGGCAAGATTTGGTTAATTACAGACAGTACAGATATACAATTTCCCACACACATATAAGTGTTTTTATAGAATTTTGATCCTGCTGTATTCATAGCAAATCTTTTTTTTTTTTTTCCTCTAGTTAGGCCATTCTGCGAGCCACTGCTGTGCTCCTGCTCCTGTCCCTTCAGCTGAGTGTGGCCACTGCTGTCACCCCCTGCAGAGCTGCTCAGGGACTCTGATGCCCAACCAGGCTGAGGTGGACGGAGGTCCCAGCACTCCTGGGGCAGGCTCACCTCCTGGGAGTTCCCAGGTGAGCCGTCCTCCAGGTCAGTGCTCTGCTGCCACAGAAAAGGGACACCGGGCCATCAGGCATGGACTAGGTAGAGGGACCTGCCCCTCCCATACTACACCCAGCAGTGGTGGGTGGCCGTTGCTGTGGACAGTCCCAAATGCCACAAGGAAGCCCTGCGGGCTGATCTGTACCCCTCACCCCACCAAGAGGAGACTCCATGGAGTGAGAAAGGGCCACGCAAGGGCCAGGCAGTCAGTGGGGCAGCAGCCATGTCCCGGCCCCACACCTTCCCTGCACGCTGTGCTTGTGTCCTTCCATAGCAAACCTTATACGGACTCATTGGCCTCCAAAAATCCCACCTTAGTTTTGTTTTTTTTTTTCCTTACATCACTGGGTGATAATAATAATAGTTCTTTAATAGAACACATAGGGGGCAGTATTCATTCCAGGTGATTTACATATATTAGCTCATTCAGTCCTCACAACAACCAGAAAGGAAATCTAGAAAATCAAATACCTACATATCACACTAGAAATTAGAGCTTTGTCTTAAAAACAAATTTGAAGTGAGTAAGACCAACCTCATTAGTAATTTTGTACTATGTTTCACAGATGAGAAAACTAAGGCAATGAGGTTGACTTGTCAAAGTGTTTAATCAAAGTAATGCTGACTACTATAAACACAAATTCTAAAAGGAATGAAGATGTGCGGGGCAGCGCCTGTGGCTCAGGGAGTAGGGTGCCGGCCCCATATGTCAAGGGTGGTAGGTTTGAGCCCAGCCCCAGACAAACTGCAACAACAAATAATAAATAAATAAATTTTTTTAAAAAAGGGATGAAGATGTACAGAGAACTCAATAAGAAAAGAACAAACAACCTCATTTTCTTGTGGGCAAGAGACTTGAATGGAAACTTCCCTGAAGATGACATGAATGGCCTACAAACACATGAAAAAATGTTCATCGTCTTTAACCATTAGAGAAATGCAAATCAAAACCACTATGAGATATCACCTGACTCCAGTAAGATTAGCCCACATCACATCCCAAAACTTCAGATGTTGGCACGCGTGTGGACAGAAGGGAACACTTCTACACTGCTGATGGGTTTGCAAACTAATACAGCCTTTTTAGAAAGAAGTATGAATTCTCAAGGAATTAAAAGTTGACCTACTGTTTGATCCCACAATTCCATTACTAGGTATCTACCTAGATGAACAAAACTCATTTTAAAGCAAAGACATTTGCACCAGAATGTTTATTGCAGCCCAATTCATAATTGCCACGTCATGGAAATAGCCCAAATGAAGAAAAGGCAATGGGTTTAGGGAACAGGCAGCCAGTGAAGAAGTGGCATAGCCAGGGTTTCAGATCTGGCAGTTTGGCTCCTGGGTTCCAACTTGTGATCACAGAGCTACCTACACAGCTGCCCACCTGTGCTCTCCTTACTGCTTTTTCTCCTTCAAATCTAAAATAGCCTCCTTAAATAAACACCTTTTACATCTAGTAATTACACCATTCCCAGATGTCTTCCAAGCCAGGCAAACATGAATGATTGTACATGCTTGTCCTCTGATTCACACTACTCTGGCATGCTCTTACTAGAAATGTCTTTGTCCAGTTCCTGATCCTCACTGTAGTGTGGGCTGTATCACCTCTTCTTTCAATTCCAAGAAACTTACTCATATCTTCACTTTCTCAAACTAAGAACAATTGTCTTCTTGATGCTTCTTTCACAGTACCCACCCTGACTTTCCATTTACTTTAAACTGACTTGTAATTTTAATTAACAAGTCAGTTTTAATTATATCAAAATGGGAACGTTGTTTATTGCAGCACTATTCACAATAGTCAAAATATGGAAGCAACCTAAGTGTCTATCAACAGATTAATTGATTAAGAAAATGTGGTATATGTTCCTGATGGAATATTATCAGCCATAAAAAGGGAATGAAGTTCCCACATTAGCAGGAACATGAATGGAACTAGAGAACATGGTGTTAAGGGAAATAAGCCAGGGGCAAAGTGACAAATATGTGGCAACCGTGTACAAGGGTTCCAGTTTCTTCCTATCCTCATTAACACTTGTTATCATTTGCGGAGGTTATAGCATAGCCAAACTAACAAACTTTCTATCATAGCCATTCTAACAGATATCTCATTATGGTCTTGATTTGCTGAGTTCCAAATAGTTACCTGGAATCTATGACCACACCTGCCTGGCATCCTTAATGCAGTCCTGTCTAACAAATGTGATACATTTCTGATGACTTTCTTTGTGCTTTGCAATTATTTTTTTAAACAACTTGTGTTCAAAGTACCATGTAGAGTGCCTATCAAAAGTTATCACGTTAATTTATTTTTTTATATCTTTTATTAAGTAATGAGTCACAGCAATGATACAAATAAGACAATCAGAATGGCTTGAATTAATTTATTTCTCTGTGGCTTCTAACTGTTTGAGTAAAACCACATGTAATGTGTTATTCATTCTGGACTCAAAAATGATTGCTGAATAACTCATGTCTATAAAGTTAATCAGGATTTTTATTCTCTACTATTTTCATTCTCTGCTGAAAAGCTTTTTTTCTTTTTCATAACATATTCTATCTCATATTTTTAAGCATTTTAAATAACCGATCAGACATCTAATTTAATAAAAGGCAAACAAAAGGAAAAAACTAATGCTGTACATGAAATAAAAAGGAATCCTTAAAAGAGTAACTGTTCCCAGGCAAGATCTGCTATATTTGGCTGATAGTCAATATAAGAAAACATCTCAAAAGAAACAAAGATCCTTATACCACCTAAAAATTTGTAAAAATGGGTTACTAGGTATGTATTTTGTTCCTAACACTGCATATTAGTGATTTTTTTTATCAATGTATGGTCTTGTTAAAGCCTAAATTTCAAGTAAAGTAGTATTGTCCAGATTGCCTCACATGGAAAAGAATTATTAGATTCACAAGTCCAAAGTTAATAGTTGCTGGAATTATTTTGAAAGGCCCATCTAAATGACCTTGAGGCTAGCCATTTGTCTTTCTATCAGCACTTCTCCATCTTTTGATAGATTGAGTTTTAGAAATAGCCAGAACTATTTAAATCCAAGTATAAAGAATAAATTGTGTGACCAAGCTGGAAAACATTTTTACCAAAAATGAGCTGTAAATGTAATAAAGAGGGTGAAGTTTTGAGCATTTCATGAACGGTTTCTTAAAAACAATTTCTAAATAGGCATTCCTCAAATATCTGAGCAAAATGTAAGATTCATCTAAAAAAGATGTTCAGTTTGGATGCCTGCAGTCTGGTATGGTTGTTATGTGCATATATGTGTATTTTTAAAATATACATCAATCATATTTAATAATTTAGTAATTATTTATAAGTTACTTAAATTAGGTCCTCATAAATTTTACACTTCCTTCTTCCTTCATTTCTTTCTAAGTTTCTTTTCTTTCTTCCTTCTTTTTTACTTTTTCTTCTTTCTTCGTTCATATTTTTCATGATTTCCCATTTCTACCTATGCCCTAAAATTAGTTCCTTACTGAAACTTCAGGTTACAAGCTTATCTTAAACAGCCATACCTTATCAGTTAAACTAGCTTCTGTTTCCTTAACTTGTTTTGTTTTTTTTCATAGGAAAGTTTGCCTCTCTGACATTGAATTTTATCTTTATCCAGTTATCATATTTCTTTCCTCTAAAATATAAATTTAATGAATACAGAAACTTTGTCTTTTTCACTTACTGCTGGGTCTCCAGCACCCAGATAAAAGCCTGGTAGTAGCATCTGCTTAATAAAATTTTGGCAAATAACTGCTTGAAATTTGTATTAAGAAAATACATTTGTAGTTTAATGTCTAAAATACATTTTAGAAATGAGATAAAACTGCATGTAAAATCATTGTCTATCTTTTATCATATTATTTATATATATCTTTATGTTTTTTCTTAGCTAAAATGATAGCCATGGTAATTGTTACCAACATTTTATCTAATAAAAAATGAACACAGCTAACAAGTCTAAGGATTATGTTAAAAATCAAATTTCTTAACTTGTCTCTCATCTTTCTTAGGAAAATAGTTTGAACTGAAGGAAAACGACTAAGAATTTACAGGCGAGATGGCCATTTCATGATCAGTGGTTGGGTACGATTTAAAAATGTCTGTTTCCATAGGAAAGCACTCTTGAAAATAAAACCAAACATACTCTGTCTTTTCGTGGTATTTTAATTAGTTCATGAACCATCGAGGATATACCGTACCCAACACTAAAAAGGCTAAAGACAGGACTTTAAAAACAATTATCAATCAATTTTAGTTTCTCTTGAATTAATTCTTAATCCTGGTTTGAACTGGTAGCTGTCCAAGGTATTTTGGTGTGTGTAAGAGTATGTTCTAATACTATTTAAAAAATATTTCTGCCAAGTCAGTTGTTCTTTGCCTTTTTTGTATGGCTTATATCTTGGCAATATAATGAAGGCAATTCAGCTCATTTTTTTTTTAGAAAAAAATCACAATTTTACTCCATTCAATATGATATTGGCTGTGGGTTTGCTGTAGATGGCCTCTATCAGTTTAAGAAATGTTCCTTCTATACCTATTTTCTTAAGCATTCTAATCAAGAAAGGATACTGGATATTGTCAAAAGCTTTTTCTGCATCAATTGAGAGAATCATATAGTCTTTGTTTTTTGATTTGTTTATGTGAGGTATTGTATTTATGGATTTACATATATTGAACCATCCTTGGGACCCTGGGATGAAACCCACAAAGCAAATAGACAGCCCTCAGAACAGGAGAGAATTTTTGCAAGTTATATCTCCAACAAAGGTCTAATAACCAGAATGCACAGAGAACTCTAACTTATTACTAAGAAAAAAACAAGTGATCCCATTTCATTGTGGGCAAGAGACATGAACAGAAGCTTCTCGGAAGAAGACAGGCGCATGGTCTACAGACACATGAAAAAATGCTCAGCATCTTTCATCATCAGAGAAATACAAACCAAAACCACTCTGAGATACCATCTAACTCCAGGAAGAGTAGCCCACATCATAAAATCCCAAAACTAAAGATGCTGGCATGGATGTGGAGAAAAGGGAACACTTCTGCACTGCTGGTGGGAATGCAA
>CAUYON010018876.1:0-13597 GCA_963573935.1 Arctocebus calabarensis
GTGATCAAGGAAATGCCATGAAGGATATCTGTAACAGTATGATCAAAATATTTCTGAATGTATATGAATCGTGCCCTGTGATTGCACCAATGTACATAATTATGATTCAATAAAATTATTAAAAAAAAAAAAAAGTAGAGATTTAGAAGATGCATTTTTAAAAGTCTAGAGAAAGACTTCCAAGGAGAAGGTATGGTAACCCCTTTTGTACCTCAAGTGGCATTGAATATTAGTCTACTTCTCCCTGAGACCTGGCTATCGAGATGATTTCCTGAGTTTTCTCATATCTGTCTTTACAATAAACACTCATTACCAAAAGGTGTCCAAGCATTTCACTATTTCCTGCAACCTAAAAAAGCATAGCCAACTCCCCTGGCTAATTCCAAGTTCACCTTACTGCCCGGGGCTCACTCCACTGCTTTAAGAGATTGCAAGTGGGGAGGAGAAACTCCTTCCACCCGCACATGTTTCCATTCCTGCATTCCCTCCAAAGATATGAGATCTCAGAGAAATTTAAAAAGTGAAAACACTATTATCTCACCAAGAATCCTTCATGTATAAGTACTTCTTGCTAAAACTCAAGTATGCCTGTGCTAAAAATGTCTGATAAGTAAGTCAGTGCTTAGTCAACACCCCAATACATCACCAGCTAGCTGCTGATTTAGTCCAACAGGTAAATGAAGTAGCTCTGTGTTGCAGTAACTCCAGGCACAATGAAGAATCCTTCCTAGTCCCAAATTCTGACTGACTAGCTCTCTGGTGTCTAAAGTTCTGTGTTCTTCTAAGACATGTTGGTTATAAACAGCATAGAGTTGATTGAGGGTTTTGTTTATTAATCTACTCTGATAATCTAAATTCTAAATAAAGCAGGACCTCCATAAGTTCACCATCCAAGGGACTGTAACAAACTGATAACATACAGAGGTGATCAACATAAGAATCTCTAGATCTACTATACATGTGGTACATGTCCGGCTATGAAAATTAGGTCAACTTAAGGAGATGGTCAGTGTAGGGAGGTGCTCAATTGTGGATGTTCTACTGTATTCTAAATTGGAATATTTTTAACATGTTTATTTCCAAGGTAGTTACTCCTATATTCGAGTTTGAATTGCTATTAATATGTACTTTCTATTGGGCCCATCTGTGGATGTTCTCTCTCCCTCTCACTATCTCTCTCCTTTTTTCCCTACCTTGGCTTAGCTTTTTTAGATTATTAATAGAATTTATATTTTTAGTCTGTTTTCCTCTTGCTTACCTTGTTTTCTTTGCACTAGTTTTGTTGATGTGTGCATCTCTGGATTGAAGTTGTTTGGGTTTTTTAATCACTTCAGGAAAATTTCACCCTGTTATCTCTTCAAATATTGTTTCTGCCTTCTTCCTGTTTAGTCTCACCTTTTATTTCCTTGAGCATATTAAGCATAGTTATTTTAAATTCCAGGTCTACTAGCTCTATTATCTGGATCGCATGTGGGTCTGTTCCTTTGTTTCTTGTTTCTCCTGGTTTATGGCTCTGAATTTGTTCATTCTCATATTATATGAAAAACAGAAAATCTGAGTCTCTTCAATATGGCATCTTCCTCCTAGTAAGTTTTAAATTTGTTTCTGGATCTAGGCTAGGACTGATAATTTTACATCACCTCATTTCAATCAAGGTCTGACATAATCCAAAGTCTGTCTACTTATAATTTACTCTCATCCCTAGAGGGCACATATTTAGAGGTCCAACACAAAAGTCAGGACCTGGGTTTGGCAGAGCTTCCCTCCTTGGTAAACCCTTGACTCTGATGTTTGCCTTAGCAGCCCTATAAGGTTTTCAAAGCTCTGCTTAGCTTCTCAGCTTTTAATTTCCTCTTGAACAAATGGTAAAAACCTGTAAAGGAAAGTAGCCCAGGGGCCAGCCTCACCTCTTTGGGTTTCCTTCTTTTCCCAGAATCCATAAGTCGCACCTTCTTGCTAGTTTCTTAGCCTCCACATAGATGTTTTTCAGTTTTGATCCAACTTTTCCAGCACCTTTCAGTGGCCAGGGAAATCTGACCTGAATTACATAACTTTGCTATTAAGTAGAATTCCGTGCCTGGAATCTAACCATCCAAGAGTTGTCTTTGGCCAAAGACTTTGCTCCTACTTAAAATCTAAACACCAAGAAGCATATCAAGATACTTTACTCATTTACATTTTCAACATACTACACATACAATTTGAGAGTAGAGAACACAGAAAGAAATGTTGAGTGTCTAAAGTTATAGTTTCACTTCACAAATTCTGTGAAGAATTTCCCAGAGCTTCTTGGATATACAGATAAGAGAGGTAAACCAGTAGGCACATTAGATTTTTGGATCTTAGAGTTTCATAGATGCTGCTATCTAGATGGCTCTTTGCTGCTGAGAGTGTCTCAGTGAAAAGATCAGTGTAAGGACAACAGTCCATCCATCTCCGGCTGCCAATGGCAAGGTCAATCATCATTTGTACCGTTTGCCCTTAGCATGAAAAATCTGCTCAAACTTAGCTTGATGAGTAACTCTGATGCCTTTTCTCAGAGAAGCACTGGCTGCTAATTGTGAAATGATTCCCTTGTCATTTCCTAAATTTGTGCTCCCAAAACCAAGGGTGGGCATAACTATTTATTTAATTAAATATTCATTACTAAGCATTTTTTAAATGTGTAAAACACTGAGCTAGGTGCTATGGAAGGTAAAAATGATGAATCTTAATCCTACCCTTTCATTAACATGACTCTAATTATGTTACCATGGATTTAAGGCTTTTATTGTACACATGTTTATTGTAAGTCATTTCAAGTCGTTTTCAAAGGCAGTCAAAGCATAAATAATTAATAAATCTAAGAACAAATCTCTATCCTGTTCTCAAGGAGTTTATGATCCAGAACTGACTTAGCTTACTGTGGAGCTAATCAGACTGGGATGCCCTTGAACAAAAGGTCATTGAGCTACTTTGGAAGATCCAGGGATGCTTTTGTGAGGGGGACCCTGTGAAATGTCTGCCCAATAATCAGTCTTCCTCCTCTTTTCTTAACAGAATCAACAGAATCTTAATTTTGATCACCTATCTCCCTACCCTACTCATTGTCAGGAGCTTCAGGGAAGCTGACTTCCAGGGATGGCTAGGATGGATATAAAGTTAATCTTCCCCTATCTAGTAAAGAGGGCAGTGACAAGCTGGTGACCTACCTCTGGTCATTGAGATAGACTTGCATGAGCAATTCTCCTAAGCAAGTCCCCTAAGCAAGTCCTGGGATAAAACTACAGAAAGATATTTTAGCTCTTCTTCCTTGTGTTTATGTGTTTAACTCTGGCAACCAGAACTACTATCACCATCTTGCAGCAAGTCTGTGGATGAAGCCAGCATGGAGAATGGCAGACTCAAGAGACAGAAATAACATGACACTCTGATGATGTCATGATGTCATTGACCCAGTGGTCCAACAGTGTAAGAAATTCATTGCAGCCATTATTTTCAAAAAGGAAAGAATATGACAAATAAAAATGGGTATTTTAAAGAAAGACAGAAAATAACATTTTTTTGTAAAATGGAGAGGAGTAGCTTTTATAATGTCCTTTAATATTCCAAGAGAAAGGTACCATGAGGAGCATGATATCTGATTAGTGTTTCTGAAGATTTTTAAGGTAATTTCTTCAAGCAAGCACTGCATCACAGTCAGCTCATTTGTATCAGGCATTCTTAACTGAAAGGCCAAGAAGTCTCGATCTTGACACTGTTGATACTTGAGCTGATAGTTCCTTGCTATAGGGGCTTGTCCTATGTATGGACTTGGCCAGCATCCTTGGTCTTCACCTACTAAATGCCAGCAGTACCCTTGCCCTTTTTGTGACACCTAAAAATGCCACCAGACTTTGCTAGGTGTCCTCCAGGGGACAAAATTGCCTCCAGCTGAGGACCATGGCCCGAATAAAATCACATTTTTATAGGCTTCAGTCCAATGTGAAGAAAAGTATGCATTTCTTTTAAAAAGTATATCTCATTTTCCTTTTAAAAAATATGAACATTAACATTGCAGAAACCTGTAAGGCATAAAAAGTTACCCATAACTCATTCCCTCTCTCATGTTAACAATTTAATGAATAGAACTCAGTATTTTTCTTTCCATGCATTTGCGTGGGAATAGAAAATTTTGTTATCATAAATGGTATAATACTATTGAATTTCATTTTTTTCACTTTCTGCAAATAGAATTATTAATACATAGTGCATCTTTGCACATTTATACATATATATTTATTTATATATATTTATATATATATGTATATTTGCCAACCTTTTCCTTACAATGGTTCATTGTAAAGATTATATCATGTGGATGTCCTATGATTTATTTACCTAATTTCCTAATGTTCAGTGTTAGAGCTATTTCTAATTATTTGCCATTACAAAGAACACTGCAATAAAAATCCTTACCTACATATGTCAGTATGGCTTTAGGATAAATTATTTGAAGTATAATTACTAGATCAAAGTCTATAAGATCAGGTCTTTTTGAAAGTCTTAATTGTACCTCCAAATGTATAACAATAGAAATAAGAACCAGGAGAAATGTGTTCTGTAATATTTAACTGTGGTAGTTTATGCATAGGAAAAATTAAATTTAGGACATTTGGGGGTAAATTGCTCAAGGTCATAGTTTTTCTAAGACTGTAACCTGGGTATCCCTCTTGAATCCTCTTCTGATGTATTAAGAAGTGAATGAAATTTACCTTGCTACCAGTCCATTAGATTTTAAAGAAAGCTCTTATCCATTTGTCTGGCTCACAATAAGAAGAAATAATCCTTGGAATTTGTAGGGAACAGTGGTTCTTAACTGGGAGCTACTTTTCACCACATGGAACCTTTGGAAATGTCTAGAGGCCATTTTTTTCTGTCATATTGTATGAGTGATATTGACATCAGTAGGCAGAGGCCAGAGATGCTACTAACTCCCCACAACACACAGGATAGCCCCATGACAAAGAATTAATAGGCCAAAAATGTCAATAATGCTGAGATTCAGAAATCCTGATATAGAGAAAAGATTTTCAGATATAAAGAAATGTAAGTTATTTGCCAATGTTTTGTCCAGAAAAAGAACCAAAGATACTTCCACATTCCTTCCTTACCGGACCCTACACATCTTTAGAGAGGCAGGTAGCACATGGCAGTCACTGGGGTTGAAGGATGATCATTAACCGTCTCTCGCTCCCCATTATGAGCTTAGACGCATTTGCTAAGGCACAGAAATTGGGCAAATGATGATGAAAATGACAGTATCATTCCTGACAAGCCTAAACTAAAGATCCAAGTTTTGGCCAGAGCTGAGTTTCTTAATTTATCTCTAACTTGTGCTTTACCACACTAAATGGAGCTTTCCCCAGTCCTTGAGGGACAGAACCTACCCAGAACTTCATCACAGTAATAAACAAGGAAACACTGCAGAGCGCAGGTCATCGGAGACCCGGGCCGGGCTACGTTTGCTCTCCATGTTCCAGCCTTTTGTCCTCCACATCCACCAGTCATAGGTCTCCAATTCCCCTGAAGAATTCAGTTAGAAGAAAGAGAGGTCATATATGTCCCTTCCATTTTTTTCCACAGTAGGGTAGTAGGGTAGTTACTTCCTAACTATGAAAACTTGAGGAGACTGGGCGAACTCTTGCATAGTAACCATGGCAGAAACTTTGTATGACAGAATACCACTGGGTTTTCACCTGGTTTAAATTCCAGTCTTTACAGCATAGAAAACAAGTTGGTTATAATTTCAGAAACATACACTAGCTAGAGATACACAGTAGGTAGACATACATGATGGAAATACTGAAGTTGGACAGTTCAGTTCGTGAACTCATCCTGCAAAAAGTGCTAAAAGCTTCATTGCTAAATATCACTTCAGTGACCTTCAAAGTTCTCCTCTTGGGAAGCTATGCACTGACCTCAGTGCCTCATCCACCCGTCAAAACACTTTTTCTAGGATGAATTCACAGACTTAATTGTCAGACCTCATATACATACATGTACTATATACATATGGCATTGATTGTGTGATTAGAAAATCAAACTTTTCTCAGGTAATATACAAATTTAATTCTTGGGGGTGGATATTGTTTTAAATAAGATTCTAAAGTCCCTCATATATTGGTGTAGGTTACCATATGACAGGTCTTGTGGCCTGTGAATTTCACTTCATCAGTCTTTACTTTTCTTAGATCATTTTTTTCAGAGTCTTCGCTTTACCCATCCAACTATGCCATCCACAGACAACAGCTTCTCTGCATCTTGAATATTTACTATCTTGTAGACAGTTCTCTAAAGATTTTACTTGCTTCTTTAGATTGTACTTGCTTTTAGTAACTAGCAAAAGCCTAGAGAGAATTGAAATGACTTGAATCATGCTTTCGGGCCAAATGGGGAAAAAATAAAATTTAAACACCTCCGTTAGTCATAGATCTTTTAATAATACCCAGAAGCTGCTCAAAATGACAATCTCAGTTGAAAAGATGTCAGGTTCACTCTTTAATTTCCAGGGCTTCAGCTTGGGGCCTTCTCAGGTTTGATCTACAACTAGTGTGCCACCAAACAAAAGAATCACCAAGCCCAGGGATGGGTTTGGATGCTGAAAGTTTTATTGGTTAAAAAAAAAAAGAAAGAAAGAAAGAAAGAAAAATGCTTTTGAGCCCACTACAGCTTCCTAACCAAACCAAATAAACCCCACTGGGAGGGCAGATGCAAAATCAGGGTTGAAGAGACTGGTCAGTGAGGACAGGGAGCTGCCATCCAGAACAGGTTCAGACGTAACATACATACCCGACTGACCACGAGTGGCCTGAGGCTGATGAGAAGCTGACAGATTGTATGGAGTGGGGGCTCTCAGAGTTCCACAAACTGGGCTTGATCTTCTCTCACCCGAAACTTTAGCAGAGATGAAGAAAAATGAATAACACTGACTTAAGCAAAGACTTAATACAAATAACACTTTCTGTAGCCCACACTCTAAATGAAACTTTTAAAAAATAAATTTACCGGAAATGCCATGAAGGATATCTGTAACAGTATGATCAAATTATTTTTGAATGTATATGAATCGTGCCCTGTGATTGCACCAATGTACATAATTGTGATTCAATAAAATTATTTTAAAAAAATTTTAAAAAAAGAAAAAAAGTCATTTATGATATGAATGATTATTCTTTAGATCACAACACAGAAAACTGGATGTTTCATTTGAGTTTACTTATGCCTAATCTATATAGCTTGGGGAACAATTTTGTTGTCTTAAACTATTGTGACGTTTGACCTAACCTTCCCTTTCCTGGCCTCCTTTTCATGCTTTATTCAAATACTGCATCCTACGAGTAATATACACAGTAGTATTACTCCCTTTCTCCCAACAATGTAGAAATCTTGAAATGCTTTTTTTTTAATTTTTATTTTTTAAGAAAATGGGAGAGAATATTTGGCAACTGAAAATCCTGTGATTAAATGAAATCTTATCTCTAAACTATTACTTGGAAATTACATTAAAATATTTGCATAATGGATCACCGTATAAACATTTATTAAAGTAGAAATGAATGTTTCTAAGGAAGTGAACCTGTTAGCGTTAATGGTATGTTATTTGTGTAATTGATTTCTAATTTATTTTTTATTTACTTTTTGTTTGGCAAATTGTATTAATTTTTAAAATAATAAAGTAAAATTCTGCACATGGATCTGCAGTGAGAGTCATCTGTACTATTTAAACATTGACCTTAAAGTTTTATCAGAAATGTCATTCTATTGATAGTTTAAATAATCATGATATTTAATTATTACAGATCGCTCCTGGTTTTTTACCTTCAATGTCAAATTTTACCCATCTTGTGCTTCTCAGATGACTGAGACTATTACCAGTTACTTTATATTTGCACTTTTAAATTAGTCTTTCCTTATAGCATTCTTTTATTTCTGGGAGCATAGTAGTAATTTCAGGGTTGAAACCTAAGTTTTTCATTAAGGTAAGTTTTAAAAGTTTCTTTAGAATTGAGTAATTTCAATTAGTTTGAAATGTTGTCAATTTTGAAACTTTTACTCTCTGCAGCTTTTTGATTTCCATTTGAGAAATGGAAACATAAAAAAATGATATAATGTGCAACTTTGTCTTCTACATGGTCTTTTAAAAAGTCACTGATGTTTAGTATTTGAAACTTTAATACTGGTGATTTTTACTGTAGAACTCATGTATCTGTGCACTAGTTTCATATCACAAAGGTGATATAGAGATAGAAAAATGAAAATATTTTTAAAAGGCAATTGAACTGGTAATTTTTGTCCCCTGACCTCATCCAAACCACCAAACTGAGTAGGCTTTCCCTTGTAGAGTCAATAGCTATTCCAATTCCATGTGCTCTGGAGATTATGTGGGCCATTAAAACATATTCCACTTCAATTGGAAATAAAGGACTGAGTTTAGTGAGAAGAGAATATTTACCGTTTCTGAGAATTTGAATGGTAACTACGGAGTGTTTTTCTTTTTGTGACAGTCATTTTTATGTACAGCATTTTAAAATGGCTTATCTGGTGGCCAAGGTCAACTGTGTGCAGTGTATGTACTTTTGGGGAACTGGATGGTCTTATGGAAAAAAAAGTGTTCATCTTTGGTCTCTGTGTCTTTGGTGCTCTGCTAGGCCAGTTTTGTTGCCAAGTAACAGGTTAGAGAGGTACTTAAAAGAGTGCACAATAATGACCTCAGAAAGGAATGACAGGCTGGTGCCGGCCACATACTTCGGGGCTGGTGGGTTCAAACCTGGCCCAGGCCTGCTAAAAAAAAAAAAAAAGAAAGGAAAAAAAAGGTCCCAGGCATTGAGGTGGGTGCCTGTAATTCCAGCTATTTGGGAGGTTAAGGCAAGAGATTTGCTGTGAGCTATGACACCATGGCACTCTACCAAGGGTGAAAAAGTGAAACTCTGTCTCAATTTAAAAAAAAAAGGAAGGATAGAGATTTCTTTCTAATATTGGATAACTGGCAGGTCTTTTTCTTTTCTTTCTTTACCACTTCTTGCTGAATAGGAATGTACTAATTAAGCTGTGACTGGATTCTCTTCAGTGAGTAAATAATGAATAGGAGCTTTTGTTATGTACAGTGAGTGGCCTAGAGCATACAACAACAGATTTTTATGTGTAGAAGATGGAGCTTCTCCATAGGAGCGCCTGGAGTGCCTGTACAATGCGTGCAGTTGGGGCTTTGTGTCCCAACACACTTTCTGTGTGTATTCTCCTTACCGTAATTTTGGGGGATGATCATGATTACAAGTATAAAACATTGGTAAGGGCCTTGGTTTTCTATATCAATGAGGCTTGAAAAGTCTGCCTGTCTAGTGGGAGGAAAGGTACTGTCTACTAAATTCACTAAAGACTTTAATGGTATAGCCTGAGACCAACCACCTGCCTAGCCTTGTGGTCTGCCAACTTAAAGGTCACCATGGAAATCATCCTCATGACTTGAGTTAACATTTAGATGGCAAATATTTTAGGCAGCCAAGAACACTATTTAGAATAATGTTTGAAGAATGTCTTATAGTACTGTGTGAAATAGATGGAGTTAAAAATTCAAAAATGTCTTGCCATTTTATTTGAAGTTTTTACTACTCAGAGGTATGCTTTGAATACAGGGGACGAGAGCGATGTGAGAAGCAAAAAGATGGAATCTTTGTGCTTGGGTTATAAAAGTATGAGAAAATGTGGAAAATTAGTACCATTGCTCAGAATCTGAGGATAACCAGGAACCATAGTTTAAAATTTAATTTTCTAAAGTAAGTACACTGATGCTCATATTGTTGTATGGGTTAAGGAAGCATCTAATCCTCATTCTAAATAGAGTTCCTGCAAGCCACAAAATTCCCAATGTTGGTGACAGTGAGAAAACTTCTTTTCTTTTGGAAAATCATCAAGCATTTGTCATGTAGCAAGTGCTTTGTTAATCATGGACAGGGATGATGATGATGAGTCCCTGCCCTGCCTGATGATAGATTTGGATTGTAGTTCAGGAACAACTGATCTAGATCATGTGCTGGGTCGTGCTCAACAAAAATGACTCCTGGACCAGAGGCCAGCACTCTCTATTTGACCATCTTGTGTAGAGTGCAGAAAGAGGACTGGGCCCCCAAACCTAGGCCAGGCAAAAATGTTTACAAGTTCGGCTCGGTGCCTGTGGCTCAATGGGCTAAGGTGCCAGACCTGTATAACTGAGCTGGCGGGTTCGAATCCAGCCTGGGCCCACCAAACAACAATGACAGCTGCAACCAAAAAATGACCAGGCGTTGTGGCAGGTGCCTGGAGTCCCAGCTACTTGGGAGGCGGAGGCAGGAGACTGGCTTGAGCCCAGGAATTGGATGTTGCTGTGAGCTATGATGCCACGGCAGTCTATCTAGGGTGAAAGCTTGCAGCTTTGTCTCAAAAAAAAAAAAATGTTCACAAAGTGAAGGTGGCCAGCTGCTAATAGGAATGGCAGTCTCCAAAAGATCTTTGGGAATTAGGGCACTGCTATTAATTTCAGAGGGATAGGTGGTGACCTTAGCAGGTGTAAAATTCAGAATAGAAATCAGATTTTAAAATGCCACCCAAAGGATCAGAATAGAAATCAGGTTTTAAAGTGCCACCCCAAAATCCCAAAAGGTTTTTTTGCCTTAAAGGAAAGAAAATTAATACACATTAAATCTCTTGTTTCTGCATGTTACTTGGTGTAAAACAAAAATTCTTTTCCTTTCTGATTTCAAACTTTTTTTTCTAGTCTGTCACTTGGAACATTAAACAAGAATAGCTATTATTGCCAATAATTATTACAACTTTTTAAGTTACTGATTCCTGGGCAAGTATCTAATTCATGTCATGTAATTTTTACCCTTCCTTTCAGAAGAAGGTCAAGTTCTTCTCTTCTTATAGTTAGGAAATTTACCTTGGGCAAGTGAGTTAACATGGCACTAAGTCATAGAGAGCAAGCTCTTCCTGGCTCCAAAGCCCAGGCCTTTTGTACTGAACTGAGTGAGACACCTCTTTAGCTGGACTGAGTAGGCAAGTAAGGGCTTCAAAGCAGAGATTTATTATAATTGTTTAAGTTCTTTTAGGAAAAAGAGAAAGTAACATGAAGGGGGTAAAGATGATAAAGAAGGGTAACCTTAGCTTCTAGCAAATGATTAAGACTCTTATTATTTTTAAAATTTCATTAATCTTCAGAACTTTAGAGTGGCATGCTAATGTTTGTTAACATTTTAAATCCAAGAAGACAGTTGATTTTATTGGCATTTTTACTTTATTATAATATGAGCAGCACACTAGTTAAGAATTTCCATTCTAGGTTCGGCACCCGTAGTACAGTGGTTACAGTGCCAGCCACATACACTGAGTGTGGCGGGTTTGAACCTACTCCAGGGCACCTAAACAAGGACAACTGCAACAACAAAAAAGATAGCCAGGTGTTGTGGCTGGTGCCTGTAATCCTAGCTACTTGGAAGGCTGAGGCAAGAGAATCAATTAAGCCCAAGAGTTGGAGGTTTGCTGTGATGCCATGGCACTCTACCAAGGGCAACATAGTGTGATTCTGTCTCAAGAAAAAAAAAAAAAAACAATTTCCATTCTACTCATTAGCCTTTGAAACTCAGTTTCTGTAAATAAACCACAAGGTTAGGAGCCCAAGGAGTGAGTGGAGGCTTCTTCATAGAGAACACCCTTAGTTCCATGGATATGAATAGGGTCTATACTGTATAATTCTTTCCAAAGGGACTGATTTAAGGATTAGAATTGCTGCAATCTTAACTAATTATTCTCCCCTTTTCTCCCTCTGCTCCTCACAGATACCTCCTATGCCTCCAGATCCGGGCAGATATTGTTTCTGGGCGCCTGCCCTGCCCCCCTGTGACTCGGGCCCTCCTGGAATCCTACACCGTCCAAGCGGAACGTGGGAACTATGTGGATGATGAGGATGTCAACAAAATCATGCCACATACTGATTATTATTTTGGGTCCGTTGACACCAAGGAGATGGAGGACCTGGTGGAGAATTTCTACAAAGCACATATGTATGTTGTGCTTCCTGGAGGGAGACTGGCCACAGTAGATTGAAATAGTGTCTCTTGTACTTGATAGACATTTGAGTACAGTTTTGGAGATTATCCAGTTTTCTTTTTGGATAACCTAGCCCTGATCAAGCCAATCTGCACCCCCTGGGATTTCCTGTCATTGGTTTGGTGACTGTGATATGAGGACCTAGGCTCATGTTCAAATGCTTCATTTACTGGATTAATGTACTTTTCCCTAGGACATCTCCTCTTCTTTTAACCTATACACACTGGAAATAAGCATATACACATACATGTTTGGCATTTCTATTTCTTCTGTTTTTTAATGGTTTTTATTACTGTGGTAAAAAGCCAGGGAGGTAACAAAGCATTGATATTTATAAATATAAAAGAAAGGACAAGATATTGAGATTTGAATTAGAAGTGTAGGTGGTGATGGATGCTGGAAAATAGCAACAGAAATATGGAGTCTGGGGCTGGGTGTGGCAGCTCACACTGTAATCCCAGAACACTGGGAGGCCAAGCTGGGAGGACTGTTTGAGCTGAGGCATTTCAAACCAGCCTGAGCAAGAGCAAGACACTGTCTCTACTAGAAATAGAAAAATTATCCATACGTCAGGGCTCACATGGTAGTTTCATGTACTTAGAAGGCTGAGGCAGAAGGTCCACTTAGCCCCAGGAGTTGGAGATTGCAGTGTGCTGTGATAATGCCATGGCACTCTACTTAGGGGAACAGAGTGAGACTCTGTCTCAAAAAAAAAAATCTGAAGAAACCTAATAATATGCAGATGGTTACTTTATGCACACAAGATGACTCCTTTGGCTTAGCTAAATATTACTTAAATTACACTAGTAATTCAATACCATTTTATTCTTTGGGAATATTTCTATCTGTGTGAAAAGAGAATGGGTTTTTACACAAGTTTTCAAAAGCCTAGCTACACAATTATAATTTGTTCTGTTATTTAAAATTATAGATTTATAAAATACTTTGTAAATGTGCTGCAAGCAATTTTCACATATTAGAAAACAGGCCACATTTATTGACTTTTCTTCTAAAAGTAAATAGAATATTTCACTTTAAACCTGTTCTTACTGTGATTAAAGTTGTAATCAACAGGCCTTTATTGTGTAGTTCTAATATGAATTATCAGGCACTGAAATGCCTTGGGGAATATAAAGATTAATGGGACATGGACTTGTTCTCTAGGAGCTTAAAATTTGTTGAGTTAGGATTAAAAAATAGACAGAATGTGATTTTCTATCATAGGTATAAAATGAAATGCAAGTAATTTCAGTGTTCATTATGGTCAGTCCTAGCAAAATAAAAGCAGGGAGTAAGAATTTGTCTATCTCAGAGAAATGAAATCACTGTAAAAAAAAATTCTCTGTTAACTTATACCCATTATTTCTGTGGCTTTCTTCACCAGTTGAAATAATAAAAATCAACTCTCTTAACATACAAATCATAAGGGTGGAGGTATATGACTCATTGCTATTAGCACATTTAGATGAGAGGATCTTCTTTATTTACGTTTTTT
>CAUYON010018881.1:0-57648 GCA_963573935.1 Arctocebus calabarensis
AACTTGGGCTACAACAGTGGAGAGGCAGAGGAAGGAACCACATGAGTAATATAAACGTTGATTTAAAAAAACACTTTTCAGTATCCAATGTACTCGGCCCTACTATGAAGCTAATGTATGGCTTTCATATGAAGGCTATAACCCAGTTATAGCACAAGAATATGGGGAAAGGGGCAAGGGAGAGAAGGGGAAGGGATGGGGGAGGATGGGTGGAGAGACAGCAAATAGTGGGATCGCACTTACGGTGCATCTTAGAAGGGTACAGGTGAAACTTACTAAATACAGAATACAAATGTTTTCATACAATAACCAAGAAAATCCCATGAAGTTTATGTTGAACAGTTTGAAGAAAATATTTCAGATTGTAGGCTCAGCGCCTGTGGCTCAATGGGCTAAGGCGCCAGCCATGTACACCTGAGCTGGCGGGTTCGAATCCAACCCAGCCCACCAAACAACAATGACGGCTGCACCAAAAAAATGGCGGGGCATTGTGGCGGGTGCCTGTAGTCCCAGCTGTTTGGGAGGTGGAGGCAGGAGACTCGCTTGGGCCCGGGAATTGGAGGTTGCTGTGAAATGTGATGCCACAGCACTCTATGCAGGTTGACAGCTTGAGGGCGTGTCTCAAAAAAAAAAAAAGAAAAGAAAATATTTCAGATTGTATATGAAGCCAGCACATTGTACCCCGTGATTGCACTAATGTACACAGCCATGATTTAATAAAAACAAACAAACAAAAAAACACTTTTCAGAAACAAAAAAGAGGGAGATGAGTTCTTTTCCATCAAATTGGAACAGTTGGAGATAAGAAAGTTGGCCAATTTACTTTGAAATATTAGTATACGATTAAGAAAAACGGGCATATGGTAAGAAGTCTTTAATAGGTTCCAAACTCTTCAAATTCCCATATTTGATTATCCTGAACAAAAAATGTTTTAAATGGACAGACTGTATTGTCAGCACAAATGTTTGCAAGTCAGTTATTTCTTTCCAGCCTAGATTCATTTTGTCACATGGAGGTTTCAGAGATTTCCCTTTTTGACTCAATGAACACAAATTGGTTTATTTTTTCCTTTACCTACACATGGAAATGTATTTACCAGACAAAGCAGAAGATGAGCAGGACTTGCAATCTCTCTCACTAACAGCAGCTCCACAACGGCCCATGGGAACAGCCGCAGTGCTCTGGAAGCAGACGCCCTCCAGAGAGATGCAAGGACTGTGACCCCCACTTTGGGTCATTGCTAACCTAGCCCCAGAGAGAGATGAGCCTCGGTTACCCCTCATCTCCTGCACAGAATATGCAGACACACAGGAACGAGAGCTTCTCTTCCATTGCATCAGAACAGCTGGAATTTTTTTTACAAGACGACTTTTAAGGCTGGGCGAAGTGTTGAATACCCGCCACAGGACCAACGGGGGGGGGGTGAACACCCCAATCAAGATGGTGTCTTAAACTCTATGAACTTCCCCAGCGGGTGACAAAGCAATAAGCAATCCTTGTGCAACCCTGTGAATTTATTTTCCTTTCTACTCTCCCCAGATGCTCATGTTCTCTGTTCCCTCAAGCACAAAATGGTGGCCATTGGGCTGTGTTTACTGAGCAAGTCCTAGTGCCTCAAAGCCTTGCTCGCCCAATACACTGTGATCTTTTGAAAACAGGCTCCAAACTAGCTCTAGGAAGATCTTATTACTCTCCCAAAACACTGGGATCATCATTTAGACACAAAAGTGTAATAGAAGCTGCCTCAATCATCCAGTTAAAAACAGCCATCTGGTTAGGGAAGAAATTTATTACCATTTGCTCCCACTGTATTGAAGTTTGTTTGGGAACTTGGTACCATCTGAGTCTATGGAGATAGTACCAAGACTGAAAAAGCAAGACTGAATTCTAAACTACATCAAGTTTTTGACCCCAGACTCGTCAGTGGATTATCAATCTCCCTTAACTTGATACAAAAGTCCTCTGGGCATAGGCACTCTTGATTGTTGGGTTTTTCTTTCTCTTCTGCTTTAGAAATGATGATTTTGAATTCGAAATGAGAAATGGGGAAAGAGGAGCTACAGAGTGAGCATAGGACATCTGGAGTCCTAAGCCAAGGTGAAAGTTCTGAGACTGCAGTCCCACTTCACGCCCAGTCCGGACTGGTTCATGAGCACACAGAAGCCTCTGACCATTTCCATGGGGCATCTCTATAGCTAAATGGTATTCCTTGCTGCAGTTTGTCTACATTTTATTTGCTCATCAATCAATAGACTGATTCTCTAAGGGTGGCTTACAGGTTTTAAGAGAAAGCAAACCTATAATTTAGTTAAGATATTGAGCGAGTAGAATAAATCAGAACTAGCAATAAAAGAAAGGAAAAAACTTTAGGGCATTGTTGGTTAGTGAACAGTGGTGCTGTGCTGCTGGGCTTTATAGTAAGGATTCTATGCAAACATTGGCACTGATATTGGTATCTGATTCTATTATCCCTCATCATGTAATTTTGGATAAGTACCTTAAACAAAACATCTTGGACTAGACAGAACATGGTTCCTGGAGACAGGCAGATCTGCATTTAAGTCCTGGCTTTGCTACTTAAATAAGTAGTGACCTTGGGCGTGTCAGTTAACCTCTCTGGGCCAGTTCCCTCATTGCTCAGACGGAGAGGGTAATCCTCACCTCATACATTTTATGAACAACAAATGAGATGGTGTGTGTGAAATACATTCTACCTCTTCCTATTTTCTTTATCCAGCTTTAAAAGATTAATTACAACCATCATCTAATTGTCTGACAGTCCACTGCAAAGATTTGGTATTGCCCATAAACCAGCCTTAGTGAATAAAACAAATTAGTTCACACCAAAACTATAATTATTAAGAATTAAGTAGTGCGAATGCTCAGGGGCCTAAGGGATGGGTGGATTCTGTCTTTTGTGAAATGCATTTTTATAGGAAAAGTTGCAAGGACATGTAAGATTTGTCTACTAGTGATTTTTATAGCATCTGCTTTCGGTTACTAGGTTCAATTTTCTAATTTCTAAGGGTTTATGATGGTGCGTAAGTGCAAATATTCAAATAAAATGACTTTGAGGAGCTGTGTCAGAAAACACATATGTTATCAAGTTAAAATTTCTTATTTCGCATAGAGAATCTTTAACTCTTTGGTTCAGTAATCCCTATGTACCAAAGAAATAATCCATGGGCATGTACACTAGGGGAGAAAAGAAGCTCTGTTGGCAATGAATTTCCCAAACTCCTTAAAGTCAGATAAACTTTAAAACATTCCAAGTTACCGTTCACAAATGCAATCGCAGTTGTAGAAACGTTTTGGTAAGAAGAGTCGGAGAAATTTTATAGAGCTTTTCTTTCCTTTGTCATACAGGACAAGGAAGACTATAATAGAATATAACTTCTCTCTTACTGAAGATCAATATTTCAAAGGATTTCTTTTCAAAAGTAAAGATTACAGTAATTAACTTCTAGGATAAAAGAGGACCCTTTTATTCCCAAGATAAAATGGGAGCTGGAGCTGCCTGGCAATGCTGTCTCCAGGGACCATAGACAGCATGGTCTATGCCCAGGACAGTCCCCACAGTGAGACTTTCACACTGTGAAGTTTCAACATGGACCTCGCTCATGCAAAATTTATTTTTCCTGAAAACAAGCAAAATACTAGAGACTTTGAACATTTATAGAATTTATGGCTATTAAACTAACTTCACAACTAATTTGAACACTACACAACTAATTCATGTTGTTAAACAATACTTTAAATCTTATCCTTACTACTTTAAAAGCTCCCAGATGTATCCTTTTAAAGAATGGGTCAGTGGTTGCTTCATAATAACCTAAAAATGCAAAACTTTGCCAAGCTTACTAAGACCCTTAATTTTTCAACCGCTACATCACTTTTGTTAATGGAACTAAAAACTCTGGAAGGTTTGAGAACTCGGTGCTAATAAGCAAGTTGAAATCCTTCCTAGTCTCAAAAGGAGGCTCATACCAAGCTTTTAAATTTTAAATATTCTAAACTCTTTTTTCTTTCTCATCTTCTCATTGTTTCAATGAGATAAGACAAGCAAACATCCTAGCACATATCCAGTAAAAATTATCATTATTAATAAAAAGTCCACACATCTAGCTGATAATTTCTTAGCTTAAGTATTAAACACCAATAAAGTATTTTCTTAATGGAAAGGTAAAGTCAATAATTTTAGAAAATTGCAGAGCTAGAGGTCTGGGTTGATCTGTTCAAGCTGTGCTCAAATGTAGGTTCCAGGCATAACCACGTATCTTTCTCAGAATATGGTATTTCTGCTTTCATAAAGCTCAGTGCCGAGATTTATTGAGAAGTTGGGAATTTGCATCTCAACTGAGGGGCCTCTAGGACAACATAACCAATGTTGAGGAATAGGATTTATAATCCTCTAGAGAGCCTTAATTATTTGCCACTACATCATTTTCATTAACTGGATGAAAACTCTGGATGGTTTTGAGAACTCAGTAGTAATCATACAGGATATACTGACATCTGGTGGCATTGAATAAACAAATACTTACTAATTAATAAGTAGCATTGCAATTAAAATTATTGACTGGGTTACTTTTAAATATTCATAATTCTTTTACAGTCAACTCTATGTTAAAAGACTTTGATTTTTCCCCTTATAATATCTATCATCTAGCCCAGTCCATTCATTTAAGCCTTCTTGAAAAAGTTATATATTGAACTCAAGATTAATTAATACTAGATTAGTAATAATAGGTGTGAACTGTGGATTAATTTAGGATTCTAATTTTAATAACATGGTTTAAACGATAATCAGTTTTTATGGGATTTTGTTTTGTTTTGTTTTGCTTTGTTTTCAAGGAACACTATAACACAAAATAAATGTGGTTCTTCTAGTTTCCTGCTTAGGAGCCAAGAGTGGAGAGCTGGCTACAGTAAAAGTGGGATGTGGTGTGTACAATTTCATGCTACTAAATCATTTGACTTTTAAAAAATACATCTAATCAAATCTAGGAGAGAATTACCACTGTCTCCTTATTAGCATGACTGTTCAGAGTTGTCCATCAAGAGAAGTAAAAGAATAGTTTCCACCCTGCTTTTCAGAGTGAGAAACAAAGACAGATTTTGACTTGTCCAAAGTCAGTGTCAAGTCCATGAATAGAATCCGGGAATTGCTAAATCTTGGTTCTTGCCACCTTTTGATGTATGTTTCCATTTAAGATGAGTGACATGTAGTCAGTTGTCATGGTTTTAAATAGATTTCTGTAAGGTCTGGCTTTTGCATCAAATTCTGGGCTGAACTCATGTTTAAATTTTGTTTCCTCTCATCTTTTCCTGGTTTTGATTATTTTTTAAGAGTAGTTGATGGTCTCATGACACAAGCCTTCTATTTTGTATTTTGCGTCTTGTGTTTTGAATTTTATGTGAAATTGTGGGTTTGATCTTTGACCTCTGTTTACTATAATACTGATTTGCCACTAATTTGATAGCAAGCCATAGGGATCTACTATAAACACGCTGCTCACTTTACATAGCTCTGTTTGACTCTTAAGCAAAGAAATATGTGTATAGAATATAATTGAGAGGCTCTTGGAGAAGTAATAAAAACCACATAAGTTTTCAACTTCCCAGGTAGCATTCAGATTAATATAATCACTTTCTACGATGGAGAGGAAGTCATCAATGTAAATAGGTCTAACCTAGCATTTAGTTTTACTTTGGCAATATACTCATTCAGAAACATGGAGAGGGCATGTAGACCATACAGCTCTGCCCAAGCCGCTGGGGACTCTGGACCCTTGATCCTGGAGGGTCAGAGCAACTGGGAAGGAAATGCCAACCATAGAGACACAGCAGGGCAGGGGAAGGAGGCTCTGGCTGTGAGTGAGAGTGGCAGGATGTGGGCTTCATGCAGCGCAGTTGATCCTGCGCTATAAGAAGCACCTAATCTGTGGGGTGGTCCAAAGGTGACTGTGTTTAGTTCTTAATCCCATAGCCAAAGAGAGATGAGAAGGCCCTGGAGAAGGGCCAAGGCAAGGTTTGCCTTGACACAGCTGCCCCTTGGGGAGGATGTGGCAAGGCCAGTGATTTGGCAGGAAAACGCTGTCTTTATCTTTCTCTCTGTTAAGCCAACTGTCTATGAGTTTCTGGCCTGAGAAGTAAAAGGGACAAAAGGAGTGGACTTATCAGTGTGTATTTCAAGTCTTAATTTCTTATGGGCTGGTTTACGTTATGCCCAGTTAAAGTTCAGTCAGCCCTTGTGACTCTGGGTATCCAAGTCACCCTTGGAATACTTTGATTCAATAGAAAAGAATCTGCCATTAAATATACATTATGAAACTCAGCCTACTCTGCCATTTTCAGTTTCATCTCATTTCTCTTAATCATATTCAGAGATGGCATGAGCTTGAAACCATTTGTTTGTCCCACAAATATTTATTGAGCCCCTCCTTCTTTATGCACTATGAAAAACATCAGAGGAAAAAAGAAATATATGGTACTTGGGCACTCCCTCAAACAGCACGCGTTTCTACTGGAGACATGGACACATGTGCAAAATTAAAGAGCAAGTCAAGGCTCTCGCTGTGCAATGCAGACTTCCAACAAGGCGGTAGATGCACAAAGCATGGTGGGATGCTGAGGAGACGAGTGGTGTCAATAAAAAGTCAATAACAAGTTCAGAGGAAGAGAAAAAGAGGACCAAGGATTGGAGCTTAGAAAGTTTGCTAGCAGAGGCAACAATTGAACTAGCACTCGAAAGGTGGGATTCCACACAGAGGAGGGGAGATGTGTTTTGGGGACAAGTTTAACTTAGAGGAAAGGATTCATCTGGTGCAGGAGACACGAGAAGCTTGCTGTATCTGAGCTTATGTATCCACAAAGCAGAAATACTGACGCCTCATCTGACTTGCGTGGGAGGGCACTGTAAAGATCAAACGAGGTAATAGGCATGAAAATGCTCTGTGATACCAACATCAGGGAAGGATTAGAGAATATCTGGAGTGCCAGTGTGAGTTTGACTTTAATCCTTTAAGCAATAAGAAGCCATTGAAGATCTTTGAAGAAGGGAGTAAATGAGATGATGAACAAGGTGCGAGGAACCTAATTCCTTTCTCCAGCTCCCTCCTGTAGCCTGGCAATCAGTCTCTCTTCTCTGCTGACAATTCCCTGTGATGTCAATTCAATGTCTCTTGCAGGCGCTGGGAGGAGAACCCATCCCCACTCTGCAGCAGAGCTGTGCACGCCTTGAAGTAATCATGCTATGTAAATCAAAGGGCTTGCTGCAGCGCAGTCCTCCCATTCATTTGACCATATCTATTGTTTTTGGAACTTCTTCCAATTTATTCACATTTCAAGATGCTTCATACTGTGTACAGAGCATTCTTATAGTGTATCACCAGAAAGTGTCCTTGTTTTATGATGTGCTGTCTTTGGCTAGGCAGCCTTAAAGAGTATTTCCCCATGTTACTGCCTGGCTGAAATCAAACACACTTCTAAGTCCCTATAATCTTTTTAATATTATCTATCCTCTAAGGTGAATGTGTTTCCAAATATATTTACTTTTTCTTATATTTAAATTTCACTTTAATGACTCATCTACTAAATTTATGATATTACAGATATTATAGAGCTTCACTTAGGGATGAGTCATTGTGCTGCAGCAAGTTGGAAAATCATGAAATCTTCAGAATTGTCATCAAATATGTTTTTTTCAGAAAAGCCTAGAAAATCCAGCCTAGATTTTCATTTCTTTCGTTTTGAAACTATCGAAAGACTAAAAGAAAATTAAAAGACAATATCTAAAGTCCTTTTTAACACAAGGAGGATTTCTGTGATTTTTCGTTCCTATTTGTCTCAGGGAATGAATGAATGAATGAATTGAAATAATTAGATCTGGAAAAATGTATTTCTCATTATATTGTTCATCTAGTTCAGAAGTCAGCTAACTTTTCTATAAAGGGTCAGGTATTAAATATTTTCAGGCTTGTGGCCATATGATCTTTGTCCCAACCACTCCATTCTGCCACTGTCCTGTGAAAGCATAAATAATCAAAAGTGATTTGTGGCTATATTCCAGTAAAACATTATTTACAAAAACAGGAAATTCAGTGAGAGGATTTGACCTTTGGGTTGGTCTAGCTGACTTGGATATTTATCAGAATTACCTGAACAACCTGTAACAAAAAAAGCTGCTTAAGCCCCAGGTTTCTGATTCCAGGGGCTGGGGTTGAGGCTGGGATTGGGGCTCCCCAGATGACCTTGATACAACAAAATCTGCCTTTCTTCTTGGGAAATGCAACTCCAAAGTCATATTTTAACAGCCAAAATTTTGATAAGAGTCTCATAGAAGGCAGGTTTAGACAAGAGAACCAAAGTTAGACCAGTAAAGATTAGCATATTTGGCTCGGCGCCTGTGGCTCAACGGGCTAAGGCGCCAGGCACGTACACCTGAGCTGGCGGGTTCGAATCCAGCCCAGACCCGCCAAAAAACGACGGCTGCAACCAAAAAATGGCCGGGCATTGTGGCGGGTGCCTGTAGTTCCAGCTACCTGGGAGGCAGAGGCAGGAGACTCGCTTGAGCCCAGGAACTGGAGGTTGCTGTGAGCTGTGATGCCACAGCACTCAATCCAGGGTGACAGCTTGAGACTCTGTCTCAAAAAAAAAAAAAAAAAAATTAGCATATTTTTAATGGAGAAAAGTAAAGCAATTTCTGCGCTTCCAGAAATTTTAGGGCCCAATAATTTTATACCATTATTTTAGCTAGCATCAATTTTTATAAGTCATCTCAGTTGTGACATTTAAATGATCATAGAACTATAGCTATAGCCAAATAATATTTTGGATTTAGTACTTAAGGTGTAAATTAGATTTAAATAATCTTGACTGATTTTAAAAGGTTTACTAGCCTTCCAACCTCTAAAACAGCTTACTATTATTATTCTTAAAATTGTCATAACGAAAAAATTATTTAATAATAAGAGCTTTACGGCCCATAAAATTCTCCATTGTTTTAGCATAGCATCAATTGATACTTTATAAATCTGGATCAAGACTTTTTCCAAAAGCCTGTTGAAAGCTACTCAGCAAAGCAATGAAAAGATAGGAAACATTTTTTTCCATATAGAAACTGAGAGAAGCGTGGGTCCCACCCTGTACAAAAGCATTTCTCATATGAAGAAAAGACACTCAAATTCTAAACAGATGGGCAATCACGTGGCAATTAATTAAAATATATCAGGTGAGGTCTGGTTCCAAATTTGAATTCCAGTTTTGTTGGCTAACCCCACAGGTTCCTCAGCGCTGGGGTGAGCTGCTGCTATGTGGAACTGTGAGCCCCAGCCCACTCCCTGCCCCCCGACCCCGCAGATGGCAGGGATGAAGGCTGCTGCCTAGACTGAGAACTTGGCCTCTAAGGAGACTTGCATTACTCTTGAGCCCATCTGCCAGCTGGTAGTGATGGATGACAGACTGAACTACAGCCCTTCTTGGCTAGTGGAAAGTTTCCATTTGGTGCTCCTTTGTGATTCAACTCAAAGTTAATAATTTTATTTTATTATTTTCCTTTTTTTCTCTGAATAGCATGCCGCCTGCCTGGCATACGATACAAATACAGACCGGGTTTTTAAAAAACCTCAGAGTTCAATTCTTGGATACTTAACACTGGCTTGATGAATATATATAAACAAAT
Source organism: Arctocebus calabarensis (assembly GCA_963573935.1). Lineage (NCBI taxonomy): Eukaryota > Metazoa > Chordata > Mammalia > Primates > Lorisidae > Arctocebus > Arctocebus calabarensis. The sequence goes on from CAUYON010018881.1 coordinate 9,684, forward strand.
TACCTGCTTGCACTTCAATTTTGATAAATAGGAAGAGTAACACTTACTAATTTATTTAATTATAAGACAATAAACAGGCTAATTTTGGTTATAAGGCAATTGGCCATTGAAACAGAGGAAATTCAATAATCCGATACTTTAAATTGTTTCTACAAGTGATAGAAAGCTGTTTTAAATATGTGGTTAATGATGTAAGACTTTAATGCCTATATAATTAAGAAATGATTTTATTTTTGTATTTGGCAATATACACCAACTTATAAATGTGTACTTAATAACATACTATTGATCCTTTTATCTGTTCAAAGACTCTTAAACCCCATAGCTCCACCTCCCAATGAATACATGTTTTGTACTCGCCGCTGGTTGTATTTTGAAAAGCTGCTAATTCTTAGCTTGTCCTCAGTAATTTGAGTATTGGTAATCTCACTGGTTTCATTCACAGCAAAGTGAACCAGACTGGGACCATTTCTGAAGTCATCAATAATGCCTAACAGACGATTCCCAACAAGGAACAAGTGTCCACCACACACCAAAAGCTATTGATCCTGTTCCAATGCATGGTCAATAGAGCCCATTGTTCTCTGGAATTGATTTTTGGAGGTCAAACTTATAACTGTCTTTTCCCCAAAGAGAGGAATAAAATGTCTTCATGTTTGCTTGATTTAATGTTTTCCCCAAAAGAACCATCATCATGACCCAAGAATGTTGGTTCATTACCAAATGGATATTTTATCTTTAAATTCATGATACTCTAAAACAGTTATGTTCCTCTAGATTGTATTCCCTCTGTGTCTCTCTTCATTTTGAAATCAATCCCTGTATTTCTGTCATACTGTGATCCAAGAAGATACACATTTATATCACAACTAATATACTTCTCCCAAACCATTGTGTGACTTTCACTTTTACTCTCTAGGTTAAAACATGAATTGTTTGTTTTTACTTCTCACTTATAAAGGGAGGAACAAGTTTCAAGGAAATGCTTAACTTTCTACATGAAGTTCTACTAATCTTCTTAAGAATAACACAAGGAGTATCTTGCCGAAAACTTTTGGAGTGCATTTCTAAAATGAAAGTGAATAAAATAAAATAAAGAACCACCCACTCACCTTACAGAAAGCATATAAATATATGCTTCCCCCCTTTTTTTCTTTCATCAAGCATCAACTGCATGTATAGTATATCAACATTTCAAATAAACAAAACTCTCACTAGTTTGAAAACAAGAAAAATAGAAATTCCCGCATTTCAGGGGAATTTCTGTTTCCTAATCTCTCTTCTCCACATGAGGAACCATCACTTTTTCTCGTGCATTTTCCCTCCACCATCATACCTGAATCGGACTCACCCTTCCAGGCCCTACTCAAGTTCTGCACACTATGTGGAGCCCTCAAACGTCCTCAAACCAGACAGCTATGCTTTTTCTGACTTGATAGAATCTAACAACGTAGCACACAGACAGATTAGCCCTCCTGGGTCTCTAGGGCTTTTTTATCTGTGTTTCGTGGCTTGCCTAAAGTCACATACCTGGGAGCACTCATGAGGAGACAATCCACAGCTGCTGGCTCCAGGTTCTAGGATCGTTTTCGTCACGTGGTGCGTCTCCTCCAGCATTGCTTTCCTGTTTTCTGCTCAGAAGGTGGGGGTTGGCTCGGCGCCCATAGCACAGTGGTTACGCGCCAGCCACATACGCCAAAGTTGGCGGGTTCAAACCCGGCCGCGGCCAGCTAACCAACAATGACAACTGCAACAACAAATAGCTGTGTGTTGTGGTGGGCGCCTGTAGACCCAGCTACTTGGGAGGATGAGGCGAGAGAATCACCTAAGGCCAAGAGTTGGAGTTTGCTGTGAGCCCGATGCCACAGCTCTCTACTGAGGGTGACATAGTGAGACTCTGTCTCTACAAAAAAGAAAGTAGGGGTTGTCCTTTCCCGCAAAGAACTGTAAGTATTTCATATGCGACCTGACTACATTGCCTCTGCAAGTCATTGAAAGCATTTTTCTGACTGGTTCTCCTGTTCCTTCCGTCCCCCTCCTCTCCCACTCTTCGGGGCTCCCTATCCTCTCATTGCTCTTTCAGCCTCCGATTTCCACCAACTTGGTCAGCATTACTTTTGCTTTCCTTTAAGATGGTTTACATTTATATCTTTAAAACTGCTATAAATAAAAGTCTTCATTTATACCTGCTTACCATCTCCTGTATGTTTTCCAGAAGAGCTCGTAATTTTTCCTGTATCAGCTCATCCCCCTATCTTACCACGTCATCCTTTTAGTCACCTTTTTTTTTTTCCTGCAGTAGCCCCATCCGAGTTACTATCCCCCTTTCCATTTCTAGTGACATTAGGGAGATGCCCAACATCCACAATAGACAGCTAAGTCTTTTTCTCACTTCCAGCTGTCTCCTCCACCCAGTCCTTCCAACACCTCCCTTGAAACCAGGCGAGTAAATAATACCAAAGCAAAGGAGGCAGGGACAGGCAAGGACCTGCACCCTAAACAGGAGAAAAACCAATCCTTAAGACCGAGGCAAAATAGACTTTCTTAACAAATTGAAAAAATGCAGGTAGGAGGAAAGAAGAGAGAGGGGGAGAAAGAGAGAGAGACCCTGAAAGCCAAGGGGGAGAAGCAGGGAGGGGCCAAATACCAGAAGGGAAGAGAAGACATGCCTTTGCCTCCGAGATAGTCTACATTCTCACCATCTCTCTTACTTATTACCAAGAAGAAATACGCTTACCTTTAAAGTAAAAAACAAAAATAAGCATTTTGGTTTTTACAATTTGTTGTGTCTTTCATAATAATCATCCTCCAAGGAGAAGCAGCACAGGACGTCAGAGAAGTATTAAATAATATAAACCTTGAGAAAGTACTAAGTTTTTTTGTTTTTTTGTTTTTGTTTAATTGTTGGGGATTCATTGAGGGTACAAGAAACCAGGTTACACTGATTGCATTTGTTAGATAAAGTCCCTCTTACAATCGTGTTTTGTCCCCAAATGGTGTGGCACACACCAAGACCCTACCCCCTCGCTCCTTCCCTCAGTCCAAGATTTTTTAATGGGAGCAATAATCACTATAACACCAGTCTCAACACAGCCTCTTTCAGAAGGGTTTATTGTGTATATTTATCTACCAGTGCTGAAAAAAAGCATTAGGTTTCATAAACAGTAGGTAAACATTTAGACTTTCTCAGTGATACTAAAATCAAAGAGGTATTTCATGTAATAATATGCACATTGAATCCTTGAAACAAAGTTTTTCTCATTTGACCATATTTTAAAATCATTTTCAGCTAAATCAAGGAATGGCAGAATAAGAATCCATTAAAAATTTCTAAGTACCTTTGATTTCAAACCAAAGGTAACTAGCCCTAAGGAGGGTTATACACTATAAAATGATAGCATCTTTATTTAGAGTAGTTTTTTTTTTTTTTTTTTTTGCCAACTCTGGTTTCTAATCCATTAGTGGGTTGTTAAATTAATTTAGTGGGTCGTGACCAACATCTAAAAAAAATAAAATAAAATAAAAATTTTAAAGATGTTAGAGGGCATCGCAAATTGTAAGGATATTATTTCATAAAACTTCTGTTTCAGCAAATACATCTGTATGTACATGTGGACTGTCTTCATGTAAGAGAGATTTCTTCCTGTGTGTTACAGCCAAAAAAAGTTTGAAAAAAATATATTATGCTTTCTGCTGCTTAAAACAATAACACCTGAAAATCCATCAAATTATATTGCCTTGAATGTGGAGCAGAGGAGACAGATAGGGTATCTTTTTAAAGAAGCTATTTCAGTTATAGCATTTCTTAGGCCAATGAGTCTTGAAGTACTATCATAGACCCTGGACATCCCAAAATCTTTTCAAGGGAGTCTGCAAATTCAGTACTATTTTCATGGTAAGGCTAGGATAGTATTTAAATTTTCACTGTGCTGACGCATTGGCAGAGCAAAGGAAAAATGAGTAAGTAAAACTGCTGGGTAAAATGAGTAAAGCTTGACACCAGCTGAGACAACGGCCCCAGATCGTACCAGCAGTTAGTGTACAAGTTGCTGTCATGCACTCAAGGGTTTTTCATTTAACGATGACCTTGATAAAGCTGTAAAAAGTCTTCATTTTATTCAGTGTTGGCCCTTGAGTACATATCATTTTAATAATCTGTGTGAGGAAATGAGAAGTTCTCATAAAGACGTGGATGCATATTGATTATGATGGTTGACTCAAGGAAAAAATCACGTGTGTGATTATTTGAATTGTAAGGTGAGGTGTGAGCTGAGTTAGCTGATTTTTAATGGAATTCCATTTTTACTTGAAAAGTATGGCTATTGAGATGTGGATATTTGGCAGACATTCTCCCTAAAATGAACAAAGTGAGACTATCACTTCAAGGAAAATAACTGAAAGCATTTATTGCCAATAATAAAATTCCAACTTCTAAGTGAAAATGAGAATTTTGGAAAACTTGCCAACATATCAATACTTAAAGGATTTATGATAAAATCTGTGATTATATTAATGAAAGTACTCATTTGAGATTGCATAATGAAATGTATCAACATTTGGAAGATCTGCATAACCCAGTGAGTCGGATTTTCCAAATGACCAATGCGTGGTGCCAATATGAGATAGACTAGTGGATTTTAATGCAATGGAATACAAAAAGTCATTCATGTGATTTCAGAATCTACCAACCTTTAGGAAGCCAAATTTAAGAAACTATCACTTTGTGAGCTTTGGTGCCAGATCAAAAAGAAATATCTACAATTATTTTAAAAGAGTGTTAAAATACTCTTCTCTCTTCCAGTTACAGATTTGTGTGAGAACCAACGTTTTTCATCTCTTTCAACCAAAACAACATATCACATCAGATTGGATGCAGAAGCAGATAGGAACTGGCAGCTGTTTTCTATTAAGCCAGACATTAAAGCAACTTATAAAAATGTAAAACAATGCCACTCTTCTCACTAATGTTTTCATAAAAAGGATCTTATTTATATTATTATGTAATGGGCTTATTATTTTAATGAAGAAATAAATTTTTAAAATATTTCTAATTCAATAAACATTGATTAGACATAACCCATAGAAACAAAAGCTTTTTGGGGTCCTTAATAATTTTTAGGAGTATTAGGGGATTCTGAGACCAAAATATTTGAAAACCATTTTCCTAGACCTAGTTTGATTTCTCTTTCAAAAATCTAAGCATCTAAAAATATGACTTACATACTTGAACCTCTAAGTCAGCCATCAATTGTCCTGTTTAAGAAAAACTTAATAATAGGAATATACGGAGGGTATTTGAAGCAATTTCTTGACTAAAAGGTGGATTTCCTAACTGAAGACTATTTAACAGTCTGTAGTCATATGTGCCCTAATGTAGACAAGAATAACCCAGGGCCCAAAAAGACCAGGAATGTTTTCTTCCCCACTGACCTTGATTTTAAAGTGTTCACTTCTAATTAACCACACCGATCGGCTGGATATAAAGTACAGACATAACCTTTACAGAGGACAATTCTAATCTGACACTTTAAATGCCCCATCTTCCCTGAGGAGTGTAGCACACATGGTGCAGAATTCCTGCCATCAAGAGCTCTTCTTGGGGAAATGTCAGTTCGAGAGCCATGCCCTCCTGCCCCCAGAACACTCCAGAGCAGATGCCATCCTACAGTGAAACTTCGTATGAAATCAACATGACTTAATTACAATCATCACACTGAAAATCAAATCCTACGCCAATGATACACGGCACTTGGAGCTTATTTTACAAACATTAACTAATTAATCTGCACAACATCCCTGAGAGGCAAGACATCATGATGATACATGAGTTGACAACCTAATTAGCTCTAATTATTCATAAGATTTCCCCCTTCCAAGTGTTTTTTATTGCCAATGCAGAGATGTGGGTCTGCTGTGTTCTCAAATCAGATAGTTCATCCAGGACTAAGAGACAGGTGATGCCTCAAAGCACCCACATTTCTTTATCAAACAGATCAACCTGCCCCATTTTCCCCTGGAACAGCTCATAGAAACTCCAAGACCCCATAGGTTAATCTAGTGCTGAATTCACACAGTTCTACATCTTTGCTTCTTTTTTAGCCCCAAGTAATTTTGATCATTATCCCCAAATGCTCTACCAGTTTTGCTCTGCTGTTCTCTTCTCCTCCTATTGTATCTCTCTGCAGTGAAGATGCTCACAGGCACAGGCCCTATCATCACCTGTGAGGTTTCTTTCCTCCACATTGTGTAACCAAAGGCCCAAGTTGCCTTCTCTATGCTCTCCTTCCTCTTGTCTCCCTTTCTGGAGCTCAGTGTAGGTTTCTTCATGCTCTTGCTGTTCCACTTGAAATTTAAACAGTTTTGTTTTATCTGATAATTCCCTTTCGGCCTCTAAATTTTCTCTTCAGCAATAAGGTGGGCCTTGAAAGTGAATGCCGTCTGTTTAAAACATTGCTAAAGACACGTCAATAAGTGGAATGTCACTGTTTGGGGAGGGAGGAAGGATGTTATATATTTATGTTTATGTTAAAATGCATAGATTTTTCTCAGGAATGGGAAATAAGTAATGATTCTTATGAGAATCGCATTAGTCAGGATCCTCCTGCTAAAGACAGCCAACAGGATGTGTATGTGTACATACATACAGACAGACAGTACATACACACATGGGAAAAAGAGAGAAGGAGAGATTTGTAAGAATGGGCTCACATACGTATGGGGTGTGGTAAGTCCAAACTTTGCAGGGCAAGCTAGAAACTCCAGCCAGAGTTGATGTTGTAGTCTTGAGTCTGAAGGCAGTTGAGGCAGAATTCTCTCTTCTTGGGAGAAACTCTAATCTTTGCTCTTACAGCCTTCACCTGATTGGATGAGGCCCACCCACATTATGGAGAATAATCTGCTTTACTAAGTTTATTGATTCAAATGCAAATCTCATCTTTAAAAAAATACCTTCACAGCAACATCTAGGCTGGTGTTTGACCAAACACCTGGGCACCATAGCCTACCCAAGTTGACACATAAAATTCACCACCACAAGCGCGAATGAAAAAAGCATTTAAGATGACAATTTTTTCATTCTTGTAATTCTACCAGCTCATAAAGAACCTCCTCTACTAGGTGATCACTTACTGTTTATTTGGTGACAAAGTTGAAGAATTTATGTTAAGCTTATATTTCCAATAAAGTTGTAAGCTTGAAGGACAATATTTCTCTTGCATTTCCTATAACCATAGCAATGACATGACCTGCATTTTCCAGGGTAGTACTGATTTCAAGTGCTCTATCCCACTGTAACACTGTGTTCCTGATTTTTGATCTTAGAAACATGGTCACCATATCTTTAATATGCTGAACATGGTCTGTAAATCTCACTAAATGGAATTTCCAGCCAGTGGATATTTTGTTTAAAATATGACAAAATACAACTGGGGAAAATTATCATTTCTCTTCATTTATTACTAAGACACAAAATGCAATCTGGTTCTTGTGTTTTAAATTTTCCACATCCAGCTTTCAGGGTGTGGTTGTAATGAATTGCTGAGCCAATATGAAGTAAGACATTCAGTAATCAAAGGCAAGTTTAAACAGTGTTGAACATTTTTTTAGGGTGAGTGAACTTGCAGGTAATATATACAGGGAAGGGCTTGTGTAGAAAGGGAGGGACAGAATTAGACTAATAAAAATTCCCGTTTGTGGTTTCTCTATGCACATGATAAAACCTTATGACTTCAGGAGGAAGGCTGATAAACTTTTTAATACATAAGCAGACAGTAGAATCTAGGAATAAATAAAACATTAAGAAAGTTTTTCCAAAAAAAAAAAAAATCAGTTGCAGCTTTTCTTGACTGCTGAAATTATTTTCCTATTTTATAATCTGATGCGATTTTGAAAACTGCTGGTTTGTTCCAATATGATATCTCACAGGAGAACAGATTATACCACTGAGAATTTAGATAGCCCTGATGAAAATGTAAAGCTATTATAGAAAAACGAATGATGAATTATCTTTGAGGAAGCAAGAAAGTACCTGAACTAAAAGGCTTTGGATAGCAAGATTTAGTGACAAGTTGGGTATAGGGGATGAAGACATGGGAGAGATGAAAGATGTTTTAGCTGTGGTAGGACAGTGGAATTATGCTAATCACATTATTAGACACAGAAAAATTAGAGGAGAGAACCAGTTTGGAACACTTAGTAGAAGAATGAAGGCGCTAAGTGATTTTGAAAATGTTGAATTTGAGTGAACCATGGAGATGCCCTGTAAACAGCTAGACATAAAGAATAAGAATGCAGGTAGAAAATCAGAGCCAGAGCTGACATTTCCAGAATCTTTATTATGGAATTTAAATGACATTTCAACTACTGACTACTATCCTTTGCCACCCCCACATCTACCCTAGGCTGTGAATTTACTCTTCCTGGACCCCAGCTGGATAGCCTGCAGGCCCCCACTTGATCTCTCCCCTTCTGGAACACGGGCATGCTGTCTCCTCATCTTGAGTGCTTTCTCCTTTCCCCGTCCCACATCCCAACAAACAACCCCACACCCCAGCTTCAACTCGTCCTTCGGGTCTCACTTTAGATGTTGCCTCCCTGACTGCCCCTCACACACACGCATGCAGGTGCACACCGTGTGAGGTTAGCCACCCTCCTACGGGCCTCCAGAGTTCCTGGTATTTATTTCCCACATTATACTACATTATAACATCCTGCTTGTCTGTTTATCCAGCTTGAGTTCAAGTTCCCAGGGCAGGGATTGCATCCTTCTTGATCATTGTTGTATTTCTAACTACATTACACATAGTAGGCACTCAACACATTGAGTGAACAAATGAATTATCAGAGAAGGTTGAATACCAGCAAGATCACAGTGGATACAGCTCTCCAAAGACAAGTCAGGAAAAGAGAAGGGTGATGGTTATCTACCTCAAATAACAAGTGTGGAAGTGCTTACAAATGTTAATTATCTGCTGTATACGTGTATCTTGTGGAATGAAAGTTGAGGTTATAGTGATGCATTCTGATGTGGGGTTTTTTTGGTGAAGAATGTACGGTCAAGCACACGAAGTGAGTGGTAGGCATGTCTTCCAAAAAGCCAGGAACCATTCTACAGAGCAGCCATCTGGGAAAGGAAGATGTCCTCAAACGGGAAGTAAACTTGAGTGGGCTTGGGGGGGGTGGTATTACAGGAAAGTAAACCCCAAATGAAGACCAGGCAGGTTGTTGGCTTCATGCTGGAAAGAATTCAAGAATGGATGGAGTAAAGTGAAAGCAACTTCATTAAAATAAGAAAAGAAAAAAAAAAGAAGGCAGCTGCCCCATAGATGGGGCAGTGGCTATCTCTCAGAGCAACAGAGCACCTTGTGAGTTTCTGGGGTATTATTTCATAACTGCTTTTAGTTTTATGTTAAATGGAGGAAGGAGGTGGGACAAGAAGTGGGGAGTTCCTAGAAATAAGGGTTCCTCCTCTTTTTAAACCATATGGGGTAACCTCTGGGAGTTGCCATGGCATCGTAAACTGTGTGGTGCTTCCTTTAGTATGTTAATCCGTTGTACAGTGTACATGTAGGCAGGGTGTGATGAGCAGTGAGGGTAACCTGAGGTCCTTCCCCTCTCTCCCCACCATCTGGGTTTTAGCAGGTTTGGGCTGCTTTCTCCACTGTGTCTTATTTTGTCAGAACTTGTTCTCTGAGCAAGGTTCCCTCTCTTGGAAGGAAAGGCTTAATCTTGCTTCCTTGGTCTGGAGATGTTCTTTTCAGTAGAGCATCCACTATTGAGCACTTGAAATGTGCTGGTCTGAACTGAGATGTGTTCCAAGTATGAAATACACACTAAATTTCAAACTTAGTAGCAAAAATATGAAATACTTACAAGTAATAGTTTTTATATTGCTTGCATGTTGACATGATAATATTTTGGATAAAGAAGTTTAAATATGAAACTAATTTCATCTGTTCCTTTTTGCTTTTTTTTTGTAGAGACAGAGTCTCACTTTGTCACCTCCTGAGTAGCTGGGACTACAGGTGCCTGCCACAGTGCCTGGCTATTTTTTTGTTGTTGCAGTTTGGCCAGGGCTGGGTTTGAACCTGCCATCCTCAGGATATAGGGCCAGTGGTCTACTCACTGAGCCACAGGCGCTGCCCTCTTTTTGCCTTTTTAACATGAGTAACAAAACACTTAAAATTCCCTATGTGGTCCAACTTATACTTCTAATAGATGGCAGGGGCCTAGACTTAAGAGGAGGTCTAGACATCTAGGCATGCCTTTCTGAGTGGAGCTACTAAGGAGACAGCAGGTAGAACAAGCCTGAAATTCTGAAAATGAAGCCACATTTTGGAAAGGTAGAACGTGGGCATCTCTGTCCTCTCCGCACCGTTAGGGATGGCTCTCTTTCTCAGCTGTGTGCTGGGCACTGCCACAGTGTTAGGGCCGCAGGATAAACCAGGTGGAGGTGGTCCTGCCCTCAGCGAGCTTGCTGTCTGTCTGTTGGTCTACCTTCACAAGGAGGCTTTTCCTTCCACTACTTCCAGCCTTGGAAGAGAAGGGATGGGAGCAAGAAGCACAACATTTGTTGTTTTTTGTTTGTTTGTTTATCACAACTAAATGTATTGAGTATTTACTCCGTCAGACACCAGCTAAGCACTTTTTTTTTTTTTTTTGATACAGAGTCTCATTCTGTATCCCAGGCTAGAGTGCAACAGCATCATCACAGCTCACTACAACCTCCAACTCCTGGGTTCAAGCGATCCTCTTGCCTTGGCCTCCAGTGTAGCTGAGACTACAGGTGTGAGCCACCATACCTGGCTAATTTTTTTATTTTTCTCTCTCTTGCCCAGGTAGGTCTCAAACTCCTGGGCTCAAGCAACCCTCCTGCCTCGGGGCCTCCAGAGTGCTAGGATTTCATGTGCCAGCCCCTGCACCTGGCCCACACTTTTAATTTCTTGTCCTGTGGAATTCCTATTAATCACTCTACAAAACAAGCACTATTATTATTATTCCCATAAAGAAGTAAAAGCTGAATCATGAAAAGGCAAACAACTTGCCCAGGGCCACACAGCTGGTCAGAGAGCCTGAATTGAAGCCTAAATCTGCCTGAATGCAGTGTCTGCTCAGCACCGTACAGATACACTAAACCTATTTCCTTGCAAATGCACTTCAGCTCGCTAAAACATTTTCATATTTAATCCTCACAAGGACTCTGAAGAGTATTGTTGTTTTTATTGTTATTCCTATTTTACCAAGGAGAAAAATGAATCCCAGATAAGCGAAATAACCTGAGCAAGATCGTATAGCTACTAAGCTGTGGGTCTTAGTCCTCCTACATTTAAATTCTCTAAATATTCCATTTTTCTAAAGCTCCCATGAAAGATACTTTGTCAAATGTGGCCTGTAGGTAAAAGTCAACCCTCTGATTAGAGATGACCAAGCTGTTGCAGAAAGAGGGATTAGTACCTTCTAGAGCCACCTTCTCTTCCCCTAAATAGCCTGGAAATATATATATTTTTAAAAAGCTGTTTGATGTAATGCAAAGGAGATAAAAGTCCTCCTAGACTTACTTCAGAGTTAGAAACATTCTGAATGGAAATATTCTCTCATTTCACAGATGAGGAATGAGGCCCAGAGAGGAAGGGGACTTGGCCAAGGTCACAGAGCTGGTCAGTGGCAGAGCCAGAGCTGTAGCACGTGGAGCTTCTCATAGGCTAAGCCTGTCTTCACAAGCGGCATACTGCCTGTCGAGGGCCTGGGGGAATCTCAGGGTGATGTGTATACTTGTGGGGCTTGGTGGAGGCTGCCCTACTGGCTGCCAGGAGGCAAAGCCTGCCCTGCCTCCTCACATGTGCCATTCCTTCATGTCCCCAAGGTCCTCATGAAGAGCCTAAATGGGCCACAGCACTAAGCAGAGACCTACAGAGAGAATGACCAGACTGGTCCTTGCTTTTCTTATCCAAGGCACACCAGTTCCGTAAATGCAGGTAATCGGGACAGCTGAAGAATGATGAAGTTCATACATTTGGAAAGGATTGCTAAAGGGCTGCAGCTTGCAGGGTGGCCGTTCTGACAGGCTGGAGAGCAGAGCCTCCAGCCAGAGGTGGAAACAGACACTTGAGGGGAAGGTAAAGGGAACAAGAATTAATGCTGAGTACAGCTGCTGAATATACATATTCAATAAGCTATAGGAGGAGGAATGAATATTCATGAACAGGGAAACATGCTCATGCATAATTGAGCTTCAGGAAGCTTCATGTGTCCCATGTTCAAAAAATGGCAGCATTAGCATGAGTCAAGGATGAGATTTTCAGCCCTCTGGGGTCAAAGGTAAAGCAGAGGACACAAAAATCCTCACTGCACATCCCCCCTAGACCACTCCAAGGGTCTCTTCTCAGGAAGGAACACTGGTCAATTGTGTGTCCAAACCACAAAAGGGAGGAGCAGCAGGAGTGGTTGGCTGCAGTCAGCAGTGGAGCCAACCTTTCCAAAGGGCCGCTTGTTTAATGAGGGCAGTTCATGAGGGCGCGGGTACAATGAGGTATGTCTGACCTCCCACCCAGTCAGGACCAGGAACTTAGCTTTAAGATGTTAAGGTTTCTCTGGGGTGCCTTTAGCCTAGTACAGTGTTTTTCTTTTCCTGCTTTTCTTTTCTTTAAGTTCATGGAATCCAGGAGAAGTATGTATAACTCCACAGAGCAGCCGTGGTAATCACTGGCTGGACAGGCTTCGGAAGCTGCGTTTGGGAGGAGAAGCCTGCAGGAGACGCAGATGACACTCCGTGCTGATCCTGGAAAATTTCACACACATTAAAAAAATTCTAATTAGCAATCTGGGCCCAAATCTGTTCCTGGATGCTGCTCTCGAGGCATCAAGCTGTTCTGTGGTGCAGGTGGCCGCCACACCACAACTCTCTGTCCCTGCACACGCACATCTGCCACTCCCACTTCCACCCCGTGTGTCCCTGCCATACTCTCTCTCCCTCCTGACACTTGTTTTGGTCACTCTCTCCTCTTAGGCTCTGCCCAGCCTCCTTGAAGCGTCCCCAGATCATGTTTAGCCTGCTAATCATTCATTTTTCTGGACTCCAGATTAATATCCTCCTTAATTAGCACTTAATTACCTAGTTCATGCTTAGTATGTACTTATTTATCTTTTTACATACATGCTCTGTCTCCTAAACTAGAATTAAGCCCCTCAAAGCAAGGGGCATATGTAGCTTCCTCTCTGAGTTTCACCTACCTTCCAGGGACATGGTCATGTGAGCAGCGGGCACTCAGTAAGCCTTGGTGACAATGATGATAATGATGAAGGAGGGCGCAGAGTGGGGGGAGAAAGACAGAAAGCAATTTCTATTCAGGTAAAATGGTCATGGAAACCTAAAAGACAAATTAGATTACTGTAGAGAACAAACCTCAGGCCTAAGAAAAATGGTAGAAGTAATCAAATTTATGTCTGTGACACTTCTACTTATCACATTTGTCACATCTGGTTTCAAAGGTCATTTCATCAGCATTAAATGCAAAACTGGATTCCCTCTTTATTTCCTTCCTTGAAGAACACTCTGTGATGGTAACTTTATGTGTCAACAACCCGGGGCCCCAGGATACCCCGACCTTTGGCCAGACGTTATTCTGGGTGTGTCTGTGAGGGTGTTTCTGGATGAGATTAATATTTGAATTTGCAGACTGTAAAGCAGATTGTGTTGTGCTCCCCAGTGTGGGGGAACCTCATTCGGATGATTGAAGATCTGAATACAACAAAGGGGCTAAATAAGAAGGACTCCTGCTGTCTGACCCCTTGAACAGGACATTGGTCATCTTTTCCTGCCTTTGAACTCTAACTGAAAAATCAGCTCCTCTTGAGTCTCAAGCCTGTCAGTTTTTGCCCTGAAACTTGTATTCCCATTGGCTCTATTGGTTCTCAGGCCTTCAGACTTAGACTGACTCTACACCTTGGCTCTCCATCTTGCCAATTGTAGATCTTGGGACTTGCCCTCTGTGATCATGTGAGCTGATTCCTTCCAATAAATCTGCATGTGTGTGTGTGTATCTTCTATCGCCTCTGTTTCTTTGAAGAATCCTGACTAATACGCCCACCTGTCTGGACTGTCTTAACTGAGGAACAGGAGTCTTGTCTCTATCCAAACTGATATTTTTGCTTTTGCTTTTCAGAAATGTTAAGTTTTGGCAAGGTATGATGGCTCACTCCTGTGATCAGAGCACTTTGGGAGGCCTACCTAGGAGGATTGCTTGAGGCCAGGATTTAAAACCAACCTGAACAATATGGTGAGACCTCATCTTCATGAAAACTTAGCTGCTCATAGTGGCACACAGCTATAGTTCCAGCTACTCAGGAGGCTGAAGCAGGCGGATCACTTGAGCCCAGGAGTTCGAGGCTGCATTGAGCTGTGATCATGCCCCCTATACTCCAGCGTAGGCAACAGAGTGAGACTCTGTTTCAAAAGAAAGAAAAAAAGAAAATTTTGATGAAGAAGGATTGGTTATTGGCTACAGACATACAGTTAGAAAGAAGGAGATGTTCTACAGCAGAGTAGGGTGACTACAGTAGAGAGGATTTAGTTTTTAAAATACATAAAAATGATAAATACTCAAGTGTCAAGTTGATAGATACTCTAAATATCTTGACTTGATCATTACACATTCTCTGTATGTAACAAATATCACGTGGTATACCCCATATATCAAAAGCAAAAGCAAAAATGTCCAGTTGGATAGGGTCAGGACTTCCACTCCTCAGCTAAGACAGTCCAGACAGGTGGGTGTATTAGCCAGGGTTCTTCAGAGAAACAGAGCTGACAGAAGACACACACCTACACACACACACACGGGTTTATTATAAGGAATAAGCTCACATGATATATATACCCATAAGTATATAAATACTATGTGTCAATAAAAAATAAAATTAAAATGTAATTTAAAAAATAAACATGCTGGGCACAGTGGTTAATGCCTGCACTTTGGAAGGTGGAGGCTGAAAGAATGCTTGAGGCCAGAAATTCAAGACTAGCCTGGGCAACATAGTGAGATCCTCTGCAAAAAATAAGAAAATTAGCTGCATGTGTGGTACACACCTGTAGTCTCAAATACCCAGGAGGCTGAGGCAGGAAGATCTCTGGAGCTCAGAAGTTTGAGGTTGCAGTGAACTATGATGCCACCATGCACTCTAGCCTGGGAGACAAACCAAGACTCTCTTCCAAAATAAATAAATACATAAATAAAAATTTAAAATTTAGGGGCAGCGCCTGTGGCTCAGTGGGTAGGGTGCCAGCCCCATATACCAAAGGTGGTGGGTTCGAACTCGGCCCAGGAGCAATGACAACTGCAACAACAACCAAAAAGCCAGGCATTGTGGTGGGTACCTATAGTCCCAGCTACTCAGGAGGCTGAGGCAAGAGAATCGCTTAAGCCCAAGAGTTGGAGGTTGCTGTGAGCTGTGACACCACAGCACTCTACCCAGGGCAACAGCTTGAGACTCTGTCTAAAAAAATAAAATAAAATTTTAATTTAAAAATATTTTTTGAAGCTCAAAAAAGTTTTCAAAATTTTTGGAAGCTCAAACAGAGTAATAGAGTGTGAGAGTTTGTAAAGTGTCAGCTAGAAGAGAAGGCTAATGCTATGATGTGGCTAACTACCTCTTGACCTCTGATCTGTGGCCATTTGTCTTGTCCAATTTTTCTTACTTCAGAGCACCTTTATTTATCAATTGCATCTAAAATCTGTTGTGTTGTAACCTCAAATTAAATACGGCAGAATCTCCAGAGAGATTCTCCATAGAGATTCCTCCTTACACTGACCACCTCCTTATATTGACCTGATTTTCATAGACCCAACAAGTCCATACTAGGCAGTACGGTCAGCCTAGTTCCTTATGTTGACCACCTCTATATGTTGATGAGTTTGTTATAGTCCCTTGGATGCTTGACTTACAGAGATTCTACTGTATTTTATTTCTAAAATTAAGGTTCTTATCTCACTCCCCTGAATACTTTTCTTGTCTATGACCAGCTTTATCAATAACAAATCTATTATGTGGTAAGATCTGAAGGGCAGTTTTGCCTGTCCACACCTCCATCTGCCCAGATTCTTACAATGACAGAAGTACTCCTTTGGGTTTAGATCTTATGTTACCAGAAGAGTCCTTTTAGAGTCCACTCCGGGGATGGGGAAAGGAACCAGAAGGAAAATGGGGAACTTGACCAAGTGACAACGCATAGCTGTGCCCCAGGCTTTCCTACTGGTTGCCCTCCATGAGCTACTAGTGCCTCGATGGAGCCCTAAGCTTGGCTGAGGGCTTCTTGGAGGAGGAGCTTCTTCCCTTCATTGAGAAATGCCTTTCCACCCAATAGCTCCAACTACAACACGTCCAGACTCTTCCTTCTCTCTCCCTCCCCTGCCCCATTGATGGGTTGTGCTGGTTTTGCTTCTGAACATTTCTCAAATCTCTCTCCTTCTCTCCAGTCTTTCTCATAAATCCTCATCTGGAGCCATAGCAGTCTCCTAACATGTCCCCCATCTCTGCTGTTTCTCCCCTTAAACCACATCCAAACCTCACTCACCTTCTAGCAGGGGAACTCTTACAGCTCCAAGCTTGTCCTGCTGCTGTTCACTTATCTGAAGTTACTCAGTGGGGCTCAGTGCTTTGAGAGGCCAAGGTAAGAGGATCTTTTGAGCCCAGGAGTTCAAGGTTACTAGGAGCTGTGATCATGCCACCGTACTCAAGCCTGGGCAACAGAGTGAGATCCTGTCTCTTAAATCATCATCATCATCAATAAAGTTACTCAAAGGTTCCACATTAAGAGTTGAGTCCAACCTTGATAACCCAATACACAAAGCCCTCAATTTTCTGGCACCGCCAGCTCCTCTACCCTCATTTTAGGGTGTGTTTATCTTGTATCACAGGCGACTGGGTTATGGACCCAAGAAAGATGTTCATACACACATCTTCATATTTACCGAATAAGTCTAAACTCTTTCCAAAGCCAATAGCAAAGCCAATAGCATCAAGACTGAATAAGGATGTCTGTGACCACACACCCTTATCACCAGTTGGCATGTAACTTTCTTTACAAGTGTGTTTTTCAAACCAGCAGGTGTAAAATGGTTTTAATTGGGAGTTTTAATTTGCATTTTTCTGATTCCTGGTGAGATAGATGTATTTTATATTTATTTAGCCATTCATGTTTTTTCTTATGAAGAATACCTGTCTATGTTTTTGCCCATTTTTCTACTGAGTTGTCTGACCTTTTCTTACTGACCTGCAGGATATTTATATATTCTGGATGTGAATTATTTACTTTTTTTGTTTTTTTTAGAGATAGAATCTTACTTTGTTGCCCTCGGTAGAGTGCTGTGGCATCACAGCTCACAGCAACCTCCAGCTCTTGGGCTCAGGCGATTCTCTGCCTCAGCCTCCTGAGTAGCTGGGACTACAGGCACCCGCCACAACGCCTGGACTACTTTTTTGTTGCAGTTTGGCCGGGGCCAGGTTTGAACCCACCACCCTTGGTATATGGGGCCAATGCCCTACTCACTGAGGCGCCGCCCTGGATGTGAATTCTTTTTCAGTCATATGTGTGACAAATAAATGTTCTCAGTTTGTGATTTATTTTTCCACACTTTATGGTGCCTCCTGATGATTTTATTGTAATTACATTTGTCAATTTTTTCCTTGGTGATTTGTACTTTTTATATTTGTTTAAGGAATCCTTCCCCATGCTTATTAATAAATGTGTTACAAGAATACTTATTTATAACAACTGAATTGGGCTAAAGATTATTTAAAAAAAAAAAACTGATTTGCTAACGCTGCAAATGAGTAATCCCAGGCAAGGTAGGTGAAATATAACCCTGCTCTCAAATTTTCTGGTGAAGTCTATTTCAAATGGTGTGGCACCAGAGTAGAATTATTCAAATTTCCAAGGAAGACAGACCTCCACATTTCAGCACTGAGGACAGAAAAAAAATCAACCACTTTTAGCATCCTGTAAAGGGAACAGGATATCCCCTGAAGAAACCCCACAAGTAGAGGCCATCACAAAGTACAGAACAATCTCCACAGCTCTGCCCACGCTGCTGGGCCCAAAATAGTCCACATGGCATTCCTGCCGCCTTCTTGTGAACTGTGGGTGAGGAACACTGGTCACGAATTCTTCGTTTCAACCACCCCCACACACTAGGACAGCAGCAGCCACTGCAGTGGCGTCTCAGAATCTGGAGAACAGCACGTGGTAGGTTATGTATCATAATCTTCTCGGCACCGATACGTCTTCCTCCAAAAAGGAGAGGTTTTTAACAAATGTAAAGAAACAACCAATGTTTTTTTTTTTCTTTATTAAAAAAATAAAATGGGAATAAGTTGAGTGTAACAGAGTATCAACTAAAGAAAAAATGAAGCTTTTAAAGAATTAAGGTCGGTCTCAGGCAGAAGTTTCACTGAAGTCCCAAGACTGAGACGGGCAGCCCAGGAGCAGCTCTGCCAGTCTGCTCTGCAGCAGGGTTTCCATCCCCAGTTGAAATGCAGGTGAGGGGGGTACTAAACCACATCAAGGTTTGGTACAACCTGGTTATAGATTACTAGAGTATGTTTGGTTATAGATTGTAGAAGCATAGTCACTGACCCTATCAGATGTTATATCACATGAAGGAAAAGGCAAGGACTGGAGTCATTTATCTGTTAAGGAATACAGTGACTCAAGCCATGTGCCATGTCCTGTTTTGCCTGTAAAGCCTCCTTTCTGAGAGCCGCAGGCCATCACAGAGGGAGAGGCTTTATGGAATTATATCAGCAAGCAGAAACAAACAAATGTGGCTTCTTACATTTGCTACTATGCCCCACAGAAGTATGGGGTCAGGTCATAAAGGGTCTCATATGCCAGGCTTAAAAAGTGTGAACTTTGTTGTGTCAATGGGGAAGTATCAAGGCATATTAAACAGAAAAGTAACATAATCCTTTTAGCATTTTGCTTTTTAGCGATTGTACAACTACTTACAATCTGGCTGATAGAAAAAACTAAAGAGTGACTTAACTAGGCTCTGTGGGGTCCCCTCTCACCATCACCACCACCATCCCTGTTCGTCCTGGCTGGCAGAGCTGACCTCTCACTCTCAAGGCTAGAAACACAGGAGAACCCACTTTCCCACCCAGTCTCCCTTGCTGGTTGTGCCTCAGGGATGGCAGAGCAGAAAGATGGACGTGACATCCTAGAATCACATAAGAGATTCAAGTCCTTTGGAGAAAACAGATACTTTTTTTTTTTTTTTGAGACAGAATCTCCCTTTCTCACCCTGGGTAGAGTACTATTCCATCATAGCTCACAGCAACCTCAAACTCCTGGGCTCAAGTGATCCTCCCATTTCAGGCTCCTCCAGAATAGCTGGGACTACAGGCATCTGCCACAATGCAGGGCTTTTTTTTTTTTTGAGACAGAGCCTCAAGCTGAGCCTTTTTTTTTTTCTTTTTAATGAGGCACATCTTGAACTCCTGAGCTCAGCCTATCCATGCACCTCCGCCGCCCAGAGTTCTAGGATTATAGGCATGAGCCACGGCCCCAGACCCCTAGATACTTATTTTTAAAGTCATTTTTCTTTGGATAGTCTGTTACTTGCACCCTAAAGCATACCAAGGGAAAGAAACATTAATGAAATAATTGACATGAATTATTGTGATATTATAGAAAATATAACATACTTTTTCAAAACTTCAGGTAAGTATTTGAAATAAATCATCTTTTTAAAATTAGGAATAGGTAACTATCATTATTGACTGATCATCAAACATTTTGGGTGCTCATGCAAGAAACTACACAGTGTCCAAGATGACATGTCTTGTTTTTGCTGTGTTTGCAATGACCTTATCTCACTATTTTTTTCCTCATTTGCATAGTTCCTTAAGAAACACTGAAAACTTTCTCCCTGACCCCTCCTAGGCAGAAATCAATGTTTCTTTCTTAAAATCATGGAAGTCAAGGCACATTATCCAAGAAGAATTTCATGGGCGGTGCCTGTGGATCAAGGAGTAGGGCACTGACCCCATATGCGGGAGGTGGTGGGTTCAAACCGGGCTCCAGCCAAACTGCAAAAAAAAAAAAAAAAAGAATTTCAGCATTGTGTAAACAAAAAGAATTGCAAGTTCCAGAACTTCAGGCTGCAATTAATGTTCTCAAAGTGAAAATTTTCTTCTCGATCATCTGTAGTAACGTATTAGAATTTGAACACTGGTAAAACCAGAACTTCTGGTTAGAGCATTAACACTACTACCTTCTATCCTGAATTCATATACTTGTATACAGTAGCTCTCAGCTGTTCAGCAATTCCTTCTGGTCCCATCTGAAGTAAACCCAATCCTTTCACCCTATACACGTCGGGGTCCTCCAGCTACCCCCGGGAATCCCTTCCTTCCTTCTAGGGAATGTTTACGAAGGATCTATCAAACGTGGGCGCTGACATTTCATCTCTCGGATCTTTACTCTCACATTGCTCACTATATTGGGGGGGCTCATTAGTTTTCCATATGCAAACAATTTGAAAATTATACATGAGAGAGAACTGGCGTCGCCAGCTAGAGACGGGCGATGGGAGCCGCTTTGGGCCGGTCGTTCTCGCACCCGGGCGGTCTGGCCGGTGAGGATGCGGCGCAGAGGCCGGCGGGGCGGAGGACGCCGAGCGAGCCGGTGGCCCCGGAGGCCGCAGAGGCCCGGCGCCCGCGGGCACCCGGGCCGGGGAGGGAGGCCGGCCGGGCGGGCCGGCGGGGGCGGGAGCCAGGTGGCCTCGGCACCGAGCAGGAAGTGGCTGCGGCCGCGGCCCGAGCGCCGGGAGGAGACTCATGGCGGGGCCCGCGGACGCCGCCTCGGCCGCCCTGGACGAGCTGTCCCTGAACTTCACGTACTGGGTGGCGGGCGCCGGCAACGGCTCCCTGTCGGGCGCGTGGTACCGCAGGAACCAGGTAAGGGCCACCGCCCCGCGCGCCGGCCCCGGGCGCCCCTCTCCTCCGCCGCTTTCCTGCCCCCTCGGGAAGGACCGAGCTGTCCGAGGGGGAAGCGCCGACACGTGACGTTGCGCGCATCGACTTAGTCCCTCGCCCCTCACTCGGAAGGGCTGGCCCCCCGCTTTGCTCCCCCGCGGGCTCGTTCCCGGGCCTCCGGGTCCCGACGGATCCCGCCTCCCCAGCCGCAGCCCGCCCTCTTCTCCCGGAAGGATTCCAGGCGTGTGCGGGTGGATTGTGATCGTTTTCACCCCAGGATCCCTTTACAGTTAAAAACAAAAGTGACACCCGCTTCTTCAAAGCAGCGAACTCGACAAGGGCAATCAGGTGTCAACTGGCGCAGATCCCTGCGTGTGTGTGACCCCAGTGTCTCAGCCCTGCCCTTCATTCTCATGCCAGGAACGCTGATGTCCCCAGGTTACAGCTGTCAGACTCTTCTCACCAGCCCATTGGGAAAACATCGCCAACCCAAACATGGCCAGTTTACACTGGAAGTTCCCATTTAGCAAGGGGGACTGGAGCCTCCCATTTATTTTTGCCTCGGTGTAAGTTCAGGAAAAGGGCTCTGGCCCGCCCTTCCTCAAGCAGCATCCATGTTCTCTTCAGTGGGGGCAGGTGAGCTTGAATGAACACAGCGGACGCCAGGCTTCCTCCTGCTTTCATGTCACTTTGTCCTTATTCTTTAACAAAACCATTGATGTTTTCATTTTACGACAATATAATCATAAAATATTTGTTGCACATCAAAATCAGGGATGTTTACCAATAATCAAAGGTCTATGTTCTTTATGCTTGAGAAGTGTCTCAAATGTTAGTTTCTGAACGCAGAAGAAAATGTGTGAGGAGTGAGAGAAGTAAGCATATCCACCTTATTAAATTTCAAAAGGGGAGAATATTGCTTTGTGTTTATTTTCTCACAAAAGATGTTAAAACAAGAAAAACAGGAAAAATGAAGGGACTCAGAGCCTTTTGATCAATGTTTGTAACCTATCCTCATTTCTTTCCTTCCTTCCACCCATAGAAATTACAAAGAAAAGAAACATTTTTCATGGAATTTCTTTGAGTTATATATCTGTTATGTTATGCTTATGCTAGAAGCATTCACAAGAAAAGTTTAAGAATGAGTTTTCCCCTATTGGTAAAGAAATTAGAGGGTTAGTACATGTGACCCACCATGGCATCATTCAAAACAGGAAAACATTGTTTTCAGAGTGGAAACTTCTGTAGTCATCTTTCTTTGACATTTCCTGGAATTCTTGATTGTCTTGGCTCTCTGATACCCAAGCACAGCTTATCATGTGACATAAATGTGAGACAAATAAATAATGTTTGCAAACTTAATTTGCCTTTGACAGCATATATTTGTACAGGCTAGAAAGGCTGTATCCAGAATATGCTAATTGTTATTCCTGAACTGACAACTAAACTATTGCTGGTTTGAGATAAGACTGTGCCAACTTTTCCCATTGTTTCCTTTATGTATTTTTTCTTTTATTACAATTGAGAAAGAAGCAACTTTTCCCATTGTTCTACAAATTTAGGCCATCTTATAAAAATACAGTATTTTACCCTTTCAGTAATTGCATTTGTTTTAAGCAAAAGTGGAAATGATTATTATTATTTATTTTATTTTATTTATTTATTTAGAGACTGAACGTCACTATGATGCCCTCAATAGAGTGCCATAGCGTTACAGCTCACAGCAACTTCAAACTCTTTGGGCTTAAGCTATTCGCTTGCCTCAGCCTCCCAAGTAGCTGGGACTACAGGAGACTGCCACAATGCTGGGCTATTTTTTTGTTGCTTAGCTGGCCCAGGCCGGGTTCAAACCCACCAGCCCCAGTGTATGTGGCCGGCACCTTAACCACTGAGCTACAGACACCAAGCCTAGAAATTATTTTTTCAAATTCATTCAATAAGTATTGTATTGAGTGCCTCTAGATGTCCAGGCCAGTAAAAATAGAGTACAATTTTTCTTTTCTGGCGCTAATGGAATAGAGATGATTGAAAATGGGGGTGGCTCTGGACAAACAAAGTGTGAGATAGTACATTTGTGACTACCACAATCAAAATTAGCCCTGGTTGCTGGCTCACCAGGGTTTAATGATGCTTGTTCACTCACTTCCATCAGTTTATCACAACTGAAATATTTGCAGTGTCAGTTTTCTGATAGCCCAGCTCTCTGCCCCTTGCAGAGTGACTACCATCTGATCTGATCAATTAACCTTACTCCGTAGAAAAAGACTGACTCCCCTGGAATGCTTCCATGTACTAGATAAATGTTAAACAATAGCCACTGAGATTCGATATTGTCTAAAGCAAAGACATGAGCATTTCTGGAGGAGGAAATCTCAAAGCCAGTAGAAAGTTGTAGTTCAGTGGAGAAAATATTTTTGGGAGCCAGGAAAATGAGGCCTTTGTCCTCTTTGCATTACTCAGGAGCCTGCCTATTTCATGAAAAGCTCTTCCTCTAGAAGTATGGATGTGACAGAGTTCTGCCTAGGGAAAAAAGATACTTTCTTAATGTTTGATCCCCAGGGTTTCAGTACAAAGGATAATGTTCCTAAGATGTTTATGGTGCTCCCTGCTGTATACAAAGCACTGTGAGGATATTTCATATAGTGTAACCCCAAACTCTTCCTTCCAGGAATATTATTAGGTGCTTGGGAAACATGAGCTATATGGGTAACTCCAAAACAAGGCAGTATGTGGGTAAGTGTCATGTGAGTGATGGAAAGGTCTATGGAAATTCAGAACAAGGGGATTTACAGCTGGGGCCATCAGGGATGTTTCGTGAACAGATGGTATTTGAGCTAGACAAGTAAAGATGAACACAGGGTTTCAATGATAGGAGTGGACAGGTGGAGGGCACTATAGGAAAGGAAAAAGTCCGAGACCAACAAGTAGCCCTTGGGGTCTGGGCAGGTGCCTTCCTGAACATTTCTCTCCCTAGAGAACAATTCTGTGGTCATTCTGGTTGTGGCAGAAGATGGAGACTGTAAGGTGGAATTATGGTTTGGGCTCTTGGCGGTATTCATGGATTGCCTTGAAGGATTGATGGAGAAGTTTGGACTTTATCTTGTAGACCACAGGGAGCCACTGTAGTTTTTTTGTTTTTGTTTTTGTTTTTTTTTTTTGAGCAGGGAGTGCAAGGATCAAAGCAAATTAAATAAAAGAAATTTAAATTAGGAGTAGCAGGATTTAAAGACCTCAAAATTTAAGACAAAATTTAAAGACTAAACCCAGTTCATAGATGTGTCTTATTTGATCTGCCATGAGGTTTAAAATATTGCCAATGTTGGCTCGGCGCCTGTGGCTCAGTGGGCTAAGGCGCCAGCCACGTACACCTGAGCTTGCGGGTTCGAATCCAGCCCGGGCCAGCCAAACAATAATGACAGCTGCAACCAAAAAAAAAAAAACTGGCCAAGCGTTGTGGCGGGCACCTGTAGTCCCAGCTACTTGGGAGGCGGAGACAGGAGACTCGCTTGAGCCCAGGAATTGGAGGTTGCTGTGAGCTGTAATGCCACAGCACTCTATCCAGGGTGACAGCTTGAGGCTCTGTCTCAAAAAAAAAAAAAAAAAATTGCCAATGTTGAAGAATGAGATTAAATATAAAATTTCAAGTTTCCTTCATCTCTTTAAAGATTAAAAGTTCTAACAACACAAAGCCCTTTCCACACGTGACCACAGTGACCCACTACAGCTTCTCCCTTTGTTCTTATTTCTTTTACCTGTTGAACCCTCCCCCTCCCCCACAGGCATTTAATTGACAATCAACCCTAGCGTCTGTTGACTTGTACTTGAGCAAGGCACTTAATTTCTCTGGGCCTTGGTTTCCTTATAGTAAAATACTAGAAGACCTCCAGGCTCTCATGCTATGTGATTGCATAAAAAAGGGCCAAACCAGCAAGGTTATAGAGGGAATGGACAACAGAAGAAATATTCTGAAGGAGGGTTTTTATTGAGAGTTCTTTAAGTTTATTATTTTTTTTTTTTTTACTTTTTATTTTTAATTTTTTTTTTGCAGTTTTTCTCTGGGGCTGGGTTTGAACCCGCCACCTCTCATATCTGGGGCCAGTGCCTTACTCCTTTGAGCCACAGGCACCGCCCGAGTTCTTTAAGTGTATGCCTATTGCTAAATATCCAAATTCACAAGGACATTGTCAGAAAGTTTTATTCTGCATAGGGTGAGATGAAACTTCAGAATTTTTTATGCCCTTTATTTGAACTTTTGGTTTTCAATAGCTTAAATTTTTAAAGTCAACATATTTAAAGGAAAATTGATACAACTTGGCAGAGAAGAAGCAAAGTGAAGAGATTGACATTTGTTATGCATTTACTACATGACACTTTATAGCTATTATCTCATTTAAGACCCTAACAACCTCATAAGGTACACATTATTCTCACTGTTCATATAAGGAAACTTGTGTTAAATAACTGCCCCAAGATCTTATAGCAAGTGAATGTAACTGCAAAACTATTTTATGCCATGCCTGAAGGCCTTTGCTAGCAAGAAACTAAGGCTTGAAAACAGTGTGGTAGTAAGAATAAGTGTGAGGAGAGTGTGCGTATGGCTTCTCTCCCCATACTGAAGAAAAGTCATGTTGAGTTTTATATTGCTCCTTTATTGATTTTGCTTTGCTACCATCTATCTCTTTTCTGCTGGTAGCGGCATGTAACTGTCTCTTAACGAAAATTGCCAAAACTTGCAAATAATCAAAGGGCTGCGGAGAGGTTGTTGGTCCTTTCCATTTCCTTCCTAAGAAAAGTTCTTTTTCTGTGTTGTTATTTTTTTTGTATATACTTATTGATTTTTCCCCCTTCCTTATGAATCCATTGTGGCAATTTTCCTTTACTAGATTTTCTAGGAGGGGCAGCAGAAAGAAGGAAGGACAAAAAGAAACAGGTGACTTCAAAGGAGCTGTATCAAAGCTTTTTTAAATGAATAAATAAGCCCTCTAGTTCTTGTTAGAGAAATAGTTTTAATGCTCTTGTGAAGTTGGTAGACCAGGTATTTGCATTTCAGTTTACCTGATACACTCCTTATGGCTCCATTCATACTAACTAGTTGTAATATTCACACTGATGCAGTTGAATCCCGGCTGTGGAAAACTGCCAGTTTACAGGTTTATGTGGCCTAGTTTCTTCAAAAATCATTTTTACAAGGAAAAAAAGGAACATAATGGATGTTTGGAGAATCTAGAGATTAAAATAGACTTAAAGGCAGAAAAAAAGACAACTACAGTGTTTATGGGTGCACACTTGGGTGATAAAGCTGTAAGGAAAAGCAAGAAGGTGATTGCCACAAATACAGGCCAGCAGCTTTTCTGGGGCAGGGAGAGAGCTGTGATGGGATAGGGCAAAGGGAAGGCTTGGACGGGGCCCAATTTCTGTTTCTTGATCTGAATGATGTTTACAAGGGTGTCTGCCTTATGATGATTCCTTAGAGTAATTTATTCATCTAGATAGTCCTCTTTGCAGTTATCTGTATCTATTATATTCTACAATGTTAAAGGTTTAAAAAAATAATATTAGCATTGCTGTGACTATTCAACTTGCATGTTTCACCTACGTGGTATGCCACATTCATTTCGTTTGCTTATGAGAATTATTTAAACAATTTCTGTTAAAAATGCTAATGATTATTCAAATTGGCATTTGAGAACTTATAATGGCAAGGATGACATTCCCCAAAGTTACCTTTTTGTTCCTGTGTTGTGCTGTTTTAAAAGCTCAGCCTCTTTACTAAATGTGTCGGCAGCTTTCTCAATTTCTCCGTTTTTTTGGCTTTCTCTATTAAAATGGAAACAATACATACAACCTTTATAGGGTTGCAGTTGGAATAAAATAATGCATATCAAATTATTAGCAAAGTGCTAGACACATAGAAAGTGTCTTATAAACACTAGCCATTATTAGTAGAAGCATCATCAATCTATATTACAGGCAATGTCATAAAAATATATATTCTAATAATCAGTAATTTTGGTGATTCACTCATTAAAAATGGAAATAAGAAAAATCATGTCAGCTAGTTGATCTAACTTTGCTTTCTTTCACCTGTAACCAGTTTCTCTACATCTAGCACCTCCCTCACTCCTTTTGTTATTCACTTCTCCTTTACCCTTCAAGAGTAGTCACATTTGCTTTCCAGAACTCTTCCTAATTAGAGCACTTGATAGCTTCAAGTGCTAAGGCAATGGCTCTTACTATGTCTTCTGCCACTTTTCAGACTTCTAGGTTGGAAAGATGGTGTGTAACACTGGGAACAGCTGACGGAGGTGTTCAGTGGGGTAGAAGGATCATATTTCATAGACTTTGCCTGTTGTTTAACCAACCAGCAGAGCCAGCACCCCCAGCCTAGGAAGGCTCATTCAGGTTTAGCATAAGACTTTGTGCCATTTACTTTAGCTGGATTTTTTTTTTTATTCTGAAGGACCAATATTCATCTATTCAGTTTATATCTATTGTTCCTTAGCCCCTCCCCACATTCCAGCAGACTTATACTTTACAAAAGTCAAAGCTCCATACATCTGTCATGGCCCACCAGCCTGTCTTGATTGCCTGGGGGCTGGTGGATAACACCACTTCCCCTGTGCACAGCTCCCAGGAGATGCACACCTGTACATGTGCCTTGCTCAGCACTTGCCTGGCCCTTGGTCACTCTCAGAACGGTGTCTTGTCATCCTTGGCACACATCAGGAGGTGCAGAAATGATCTCTAATGTAAATATAGGCTAATGTGTGTGTAGTCACGAGCTCTACACCTCACAGACTGTGTTTGCCCTTTAATGGTCCATCCTGAGCCTGGCACTCCGCATAAAATGAAGTCCTGCTATCTTGTTATGACCTCAATGCAAGTCTCCTAAATCGTCTGTCTTGGTCTGTTTTGCACTGCTATAACAGAATAACACAGACTAGGTAATTTGTAAACAATAAAAATTTATTTGGCTCATGGTCATGGAGGCTGGAAAGTCCAAGGTCAGGGACCTGCACCTGCTAAGGACCTTTTAGCTGCATCATGACATGGTGGGAGGAGTTGTGTGGTGAGAGAATGCACGAGAGAACAGAAGGTCACTTTTATGACAAACCCCCTCCACAGTAATGACAGTAATCCATTCATGGGGACACAGCCTCCTGACTTACCATGTTGTGCCGTATATATATAATGTGTTCGTTATAGATTTTGAGGGGGAGAACAGCAAGCACATTATACATGGGTAGTACAGCTCTGAGAGCCTGGACCCCAGCAGGCCTTGCAGGCTGCCGTGCCCTCCCACCTGGGAGGAGGAGCTGGAATCTGGTGCACGTGGGCCGGAGCAGCCTCTGCCAGGTGCCACACTCAGGGTCAGTGGCAGGGCTGGCTGAGGGCCGAGGCTGGAGGCCTGGCTACATGGAGTGGACCAGGAGCCCCACACCGGCCTCAGGGAACTGCCTGGCTGCCTCTAGGCCACACGAAACTTCCCTCCCTGCTGGCCACACGTGCATGGCCATCTCAGCCATGACCCCTGATGTGGCAGGGAGGGAAGGGCTCCCAGGAGCGAGGTAAGGGGCAGCCTTCACAGAGCAGGCAGCTGTGGGAGGGTGGTGCACATTTACCAGTGGAGCATTAACCCTCCCCAGATATGTCTCTCCCAACTGACAGCTGGCCACGTTCTTGAGGAAAGTTTGGGCCAAAAAATGTGGGGTGCATTATACACAACAAAATACAAGGTAATCCTCTCTTAAAAGTCTCACCTGTCAACACTATTGCTTTGGGGTTAAGTTTCCAGCACATGAATATTGGGGGATACATTCAAACCATAGCATCACCCAACCTCATTTCATCTTCTTTGCATGTCTCAAATTGTTTCCTTCTTTGGGAACTTGGACCATTGGCTCAAATTCTTTAGTTTGCAATAGGAGTCAGTCTGTCTTCTGGCCTTTGAACTTAGCTTCCCTGAGATGAATGTTTTCATTAAGAGGCTTTAGGTTGCAAGTTATATAAAGCCTAACTTAAACTGGCTTGAATAATAAAAGAAATTAAACCATGCTTGGATTATGTAAAAGGCCAGAAGAGCTCTAGGTCCAGGCAAGCCTTGATCCAGGGATTGTAACAATATATGTTGAACACTCAATTTCTCACTCTCACTTTAAACTTTTGATCCTTGGGGTTTTGGTTCCACTTTTAGCAAGCTTATACATCTGGGCTACATCCTCCCTTTTACACCCAGGAAGAAATAGCTTGACTGTCTCAACCACTAAAGAAAAGACATGGGCTGGATGACATTTGGTCCATATCCTGTCCCATACCAGTCACCAAGGCCAGAGTCACAGGGCCTGGGGTTCCCATTTCCTTGGTGAGGACTGGATGCCCACGTGATAGTAAACAAGAGAAGGGGATACTGTGTGGGCAAACAGAAATGCCCAGAAAGTTGGCTTGAGTCCCATCCTATGGATTATTGTCTTCATGAGGAACCCTCAAGCTAACTCCCCTCCCAGGACACCCAGAACCTTCCCTTTCTGTGCCCAGGCTCACATGAACAGACCCTCAAAGTAACTCCCCACTTAGTCTGCCGTGTCTTCTTGAGTAGGACTTAAACAGTACTCTCCTTAAAAGCTTAGATTGTAGGTTTAATTTCTGAAATGTTAGCATCATCTCTGAGCAGTGATCTATTTCCAGGATTAAGACTTATCCCCCCCTCCAAAGACATCCTAGAGAAGCCTATGAACTTTCCCACCGAGGGAAAAGAAAGCTGCCAAAGGCAGTGTCCCTTTTTTTTGAGACAGAGTCTTACTTTGCCACCCTGTATAATGACAAAGTGAGCATCATAGCTCACTGCAACCTCAAACTCTTGGGCTCAAGAGATTCTCTTGCCTCAGCCTCCTGAGAAGCTGGGACTGCAGGCACCCGCCACAACGCCTGGCTATTTTTTGTTGTTGTTGTTTAGCAAGACCAGGCTGGGTTCAAACCCACCAGCCCCGGTGCACGTGACTGGCACCCTAACCACTATTTTGCCTCCACTTCCTTGGCAGTTTCTTTACTATCAACAGCCACCTTTTAGTAGGTAGGAATCTCCCAAAAGTTTAGTATATTTAGGTGAGATACGTGTGGTGTGTGAGTGCAGTGCTGTATGGAGTTCTGGGGGCCGTGTTAGTATCATGACTATCTCGTTCAAGTTTGAGGTGAATCCTGTGAATTCTGGGGATCCTTATTTCTTTTTCAGCCTCCGAATTTGCAAGGATCTTATTGTTCCAGGAATGTTTAGGAGATATCTAAACTGTGTTCCCTTTTGTCAAAGCCCATGTTAAGCTGGATCAGCGAATTGACAGTGAGGACCTGAAATGCAACCAACATTCCATTTAGCAAAAATCATGACAGAGAGCAGAGGACTCTTCTTAATAGGGCAGTGATATCAGAGAAGTCAAGTCAGAAAACATGGACTGTGTCCTCGATATTAAGCTGCATTTATGTTATATACGTGTATGTGTGCGAGAGAATGCTTTAGAAATCCATATTATACTTGAAAAACGTTTGAAGTGGTTTGAAGTCACCTTCCTTATATTGATGGATTATTTACATTAAACTTCCAGGACTAACATAATACTATTATGTGATTGTAAATAAAAGGGCAAAAGTGGAAGTGGAAATATTGTAATATACCTTTGGATATGGCTGCTGGTGTCACAGCAGCAGACAAAGGGTCAGTTCTTATGAGTGAGCTTTCAGCAGACCCAGTGTTAGAAGCACTGTAAACATAAAGAAGAGGATAAATTGTGAGTTACATGTAGAGCATTCTCTGGGTCTTTGAAGTATATTTGCAGACCCAAACAACAATAACCATTCATGAGTCCTATGAGTGTCACATATGTAGTGACCGTGAGGCATAGTGGGACCCGGCTGCTAGACCAGTGGAACGCAAGGATTTTTCCAGGAATAAGGAGTCTGAGATTAGGGGATATTAGTTGGCTGTGAGGACTGGATCTTTAGACAGATCTAAGCCAGTCTAAAGTTTAGAGGGAGCGAAGAGCCCAAGACACAAGAGATACAGAAAACTTGAATTTGGTTCTTGCCTTGAATCCAGAAAGTCAGGTGGGTAGAGAGGGCCACAGGAGTCTCTGCCAGAGATCAGTCGGTGAAGAGCAATTTCATGATCTTACCCCACTTTGAAGCAGAAACTCAGCCAGTGTCCGGTGAGTTTGGAAAATGGAGCTCAGTCTTCAGGAGAAGCTGCTGGCAAAATATAGTTGGAGTTCAAGGCAGACATTGCTCCCAAAGGAAGTGTGTACTCCAGAAACCCAGGCAGGTGTGAGAGAAAGTGTTGCAACCGAGGAAGCTCCCAGCACCCAGCTTTAGGTGGAAAAGACTTATTCTAAACTTGGGCTGGACCTGTAACACTCCTTTAAAATCAAAGGATTGTGGGCTATTAAAATTATTATTATAAATATGTTCTTACAAAATATGAAAGTCACGGGCCCTGTATTGCTCTGGGTGCAAGTGATAGCATTCTTTTGTGTTCAGTATATCTGTCCTTGTTTTGAAGAGTCCCTCCCAATGTTATACAGGACTAAATTGTAATAGATCAGAGGTTAAGACTTCCTTAACTAGAACCTTGCCTTTTCTTAACTATTGTTGCTCTCCTTTTAACAAAGTGTTAAAAGCCCTTAAAGGGTGTGTTATTAAATGTAATACTTTTCTCATGAATTTGTTCCACTGAAATTTAAATTTCTCAGAAGCAAAAATTCTGATGGCTTCTTAGTAAAGCTAAGGCTTATCCATAATGGAATTCGGCTTTAAAAAAATAAGGAATGTACAATTATGTAAGTAAATGTGTTCCCTAGTAAAAGACAAATGTAATAGTTCTTAATTGCATGGGAAGGCAATATGTTGGAGTTTTCTGCCTAGGTTTCAAGGTTGATTAAAAAATGGCATAGAACAGCTTGTAGAGTAGCAACGATATACTGTGTTATGTAACCCTGACCTTTTCTGTTGGCTTTTAAATCATCAGCTTTGGATCTAGTGGCATGAGGCTTTCTCAGGATAGTAATGAAATAACCTTATAGCATGCAAAACCCAAGACAAATTAAAAATCTGTTCCCGACTGAAAATTTTTCTTTCTTCTTTTTCACATATGGAAAAAGTCTGAGCATGTTTTAACTTGGTTTGTGCTAATGTTGCCGACAGCTCAATTATCCACAGGAGTGGAAGAGAGTAACCGTAAAAATAGCACAACCCATCCAGTAATCTAAAAAGCATTACCACGTTTCTAGTTGTCTCCAACGTTTGCTGCCATGAATGTTGTTTCTTTAGGGCCCTGTTGTAGTGTACTGCCCCTAATCGTAGTCTGAGCATCTGCCACAGTCTCCTCCGTGGTCTTCCTGTTCCCCAGTCTCCTTCCCTGCAAGTCCATCCTCCACACTGCAGCCAGCATGAGTCTTCCAAAAGTCAAATCTGGAGCTCTCCTTTAGTTTGGAGACCTTTGTGTCATAACACCGCCTCCAGACCCAGGGAACTAACAGCTCCTGCCTGCCTCTCCATTGGGGCTAGGCTACGTGTGGTCCTCTGCTTCAAAGCCCTTCAGGCACCCTGCTCACTTCAGCTTGTGCTACTGACCTTGGTCTGCCTTTCGCTGGAATGCACTGATCCTGGTGAGGTATCACCCTGGGAGGCTTCCCTAACTCCTTCCCTGGGGTAGGTGGAACAATGACCTCTCAGAAGATAAGAACAATGACCTCTTCATCTTAATCCCAAGGTCCCTGTGAATGTTACTTAACCTAGCAAAATAAAAAGGGTGGGGGGGATTCACAAGTGTGAGTATGGTAAGGCTTTTCAGATGGGGAGATTGTCCCAGATGACCCAGATGAACCCTAAGTTTCTAAATGCTATCACATGTGTCCTTACAAGAGGGAAACCCAGGACATGATCACGGAAGCAGAGATGGGAGGAATGAGCCACAGTCAAGCCACCAACAGCCACCAGCAGCTGGAAGAGACGAGGGACGGATTCCCCCCAGAGCTTCAAGAGGGGGAGCAGCTCCCCTAGCTCCGTTATTTCAGCCCAACGAAATTGATTTCAGACTTCAGGCCTCTAGAACTGTAAGAGGATAAATGTGGGTTGTTTTAATCTCCCAAGTTTGTGGCAATTTGGTGCAGCAGCCATAGGACACCAGTACTCTCCCCCTCCTGGGCATGTCTGTGCTCTGTCCTCTCTATTCCCAGCGTTCTGAGGAGCTGCCTGTATCGTAGTTTAACAGGCTGTGGTCTGTTTCATTCGTTGTGCCCTCTTCTTCTTCTGAGCTTCTTGAGGACACCCTGCATCCTTGGTTCCTGACATAGGACCCAACCAGGAGCACTTGCTGAATAAATACTGAATGACCTAATGGATAATTCCTGATGGAATGCCCTCGACTTATCTGGGCCCCGAGTCCGCCGTTTTCTCCTGACATCAAGTTCACCCCATGTCCTTTCCCTCTACCTGGTGTGTTTTTCTCAAGCGGTGTCTGCCTGTGGTTCTAAATTGTACAATGGTTTTATTTTTCTCCTTAACATCTTTTCTTAGTTCTACCAGCTTCCCCTTTATTTCTTCTCTTGTTATCATCTCCTCTTTTAACTCTGTTTTAAAATAAATCCATGTTCTTTTTAATTTCACTGAACCTGAAAATCAGAGAGCTTTTTTTAACTTCTTAGTTTGAGAAAATCCAAACCTATAGAAAAGTAAAAACAGTGGGACAGTAAACACCATATGTCCTTCCCCTGGATATTCACCAGTCATTAACATCATGAAATATTTGTTCTTCCCTCTCTCTCTCTCTTTCAATACATTTATAGTTAATGGACCATTTGATGTCAGTGGCACACACTGTGAGTCTTTGCCCTCCATACTTAAAAATATATCTCTAAGAATTTGGATGTCCTTCTGTCCCTTCCTAACTATCCTGAAGACAAGCTATGTGCCCACCTGTTTACCAGATGCAGATGCAAAATAACCCCACTCATTCCTGAGGGTTTTCTATAAGATGGGGTGAACTGGACCTCCATGTCTCAGATTTATCTCCTGGCGTGTACAGGCCTTTCCAACCAATCCTGCAGTGATCAATACCAAAATCACTCAATGTGTGCTGTTGCTGATACAGGAAACTAGAGCTTATTTCCTGTTCAGGCATGTTTTAGTGCCTGGGATAAGAGGCATTATTCCAGTTGTGAGTTGACTACAACTATTACTCTGTTCAGAACTAGCTCAGAATCTAGTCATTTGAGCCATGTACTAGCTGCTTGGGGATTTGATTCTGAATTTAGATTTTGAAGACAGAGCCAGGAATATGATTGAGTTCAAAGCCAGAACTGGGACCAACTATTACCCATTCTACACACCCCTGTCTTATCATATGACAGCCCCCCACCCACCCATGGATTGCAAGTCAATCTGAAATATCTAAATATCTAAAGAATTTCTGGCACAAATTTTATTCCAAATAAAATTAAAACATCTTAATACATATCGGTACAGCTGTTTTGAACTTCATTTTAGACAAATCATTTGCGGTGGCTGCCACCATCTGTTTGCCAAGACATTCTGAATGAGCCAGAAATTAAGCTATAGTGGTGACAACAGTGAGCACTGAAGAAGTTAGGGCATCTTCTATGTGTTTGGCCTGTATTTGTAATGACGGCATTAAGATGTGGAGCAGCCTTTCTTCCTGACTGCTGTTATTGGTTTCATTTGCACTGAGAAAAAGAGATGAATTCTGCTAATTAAAAAATTGTGGTGCATTGACATTGACTAGCCAGAAGGTTACCTTTCACAGTCCATAAATAAACAGTGATTCAGCAGTCACAATTTGGCTGCTCTCTTAACTGTATGACTTTGTATAAGTTACTTCCCTTCTCTGGCCCTCTGTTCTCTGTTCTGAGCAATCTCCAGAAGAGTAAGGGAAGTGGGGGGAGAGGAGAGGAGAGGTATAAGCATCCATTAAGTCCAACATATTATAAAATAGATAACATACTAATTAAGTGAAGATATGTCATTAATTTAATGGCAAGTTTATAAGGGCCTGCTTAGTGTATGCAAATGATACTTCTGATTCCTGAAGAGTTTGAAGTCATTAAAGCATGAATTCAATTCTCATGAATTGTGAGCCTGTAATTGGAAACAATATTTAGTAGCAGTTACCTTACTTCTAGTGGTTAGTCTAGGGCCTTGAAAGTAATCAAACCATCTTCTTATAAAAGGTTGGCAAATTTGAAGTTTCCTTCCCCAACAATTAGAGGCATTAATGAGGATTTACTATATTACTACTATTCATAGGTATGTATTAAATGAATTTAATGGGCATGCAATTAACCTTAGTATTGAGACAAGATTTCAGAAGAATAAGGAATAAGATATGTTGGTTTGTGCTGAGTATTCTCAGGAAACTCTTTCTGACAGCTACTGTATACTTACATAATACTGTTTTTTTCAATATAATAAGAATTTACTAGATTTTAAAAGTCACCAAACAGCTTTTTATTACACTCGACTGTTGAAATCCAAAATCTGAAACAAACTTTTTCTCTCATAGAAACTTAGTGTTGGGTATATTCATACCTTAGCTGATAATAAAATAGTTACTCTCTTTGTGGTCATTTTAAGGCCAGAAGTCAAAATCTACTATTTCTAGGTAGTTTATAATCTGTCTGATAATCAGTTCAAATGCTCTTTAATAAACAACTTCCTTCTGCAAAGTCTATACTAGTGATTAAGGCTGCAAAGATGAGTTGATGAGCAAGTCACAGCTCTGCACTGAAGGAACTTACAGTCTACAGGGGACATAGACTTATAAAATTTAATTGCCTTACAGCATAATTCATATACTGCTAGAAATTTATAAGGCTCAGTTCAGAGGAGGGAGGGCAGGAAAGTAATGGAAGATAGACCTGAAGAAATTATCTAGAATTCAGTACAAAGAGATAGAGTGGGAAAATATGAGAGAGATGTTAGGAAATAAGGTGGTTAGAATGCAAAGATGGAGAGAACAGAGGATTGATGACATTTGAAGAGATAATGGTTGAAAACAAAATCTGTGAAAGACGTGAATCTTCAAATTGAGGAAGCATGACTCCTAAGCAAAAAGTAATTCACATATAGGGAAATTATAGTGAAACTCTAAAAAAACAATGACAAAGAAAATCTTAAAAGCATCCTGAAGAAAATGACAGGTTACCTACAAAAGAGTAACAGTTAAACTAACAATCTTTTACTCAACAGCAACAATAAGGGCCAGAAGACAATGGAATAAAATCATCAAAGTACTGAATGAAATAGCTGTCAGCCTGTACTTCTATATTCAAGGGGAAAGATAACATGAAGATATTTGCAGAATGATAAAGAATTTACACTTCAAATAATTCAACTGAAAAGAGCTGCCAAAGTTTTCTTCAAGAAGGACACTGAACCCAGAAGAAAAAAATAATACACAAGATATATTATTATAGATTATATATAGATTAAATATTTATAACATCTAAAACATAGAAACAACTCAAATCTTCATTAACTAATGAATGGATAAAGAAAAATGCAGTATATCCACACAGTGGAGTATTCCATAGCCATAAAAAGGAACATCGCACAAGAATGGAGAAGCATGAATCTCATGTACTCAATTTTGATACGAGGACATTTAATGACATGGTGGGGGTGAGGGAAGGGGAGAGCAGAGAGAGAAAGAATGAGGGAGGGATGGGGGAAGGAAGAGCAGAGAGAGGGAAGGAGCGAGTGGGGTGGGGTCTTGGTGTGTGCCACACCTTTTGGGGGCAAAACACAATTGTAAGAGGGATGTTACCTAACAAATGCAATCAGTGTAACCTGGTTTCTTGTACCCTCAATGAATCCCCAACAATAAAAAAAAAAAAAGTTTAAAAAGGAATGTCGCAAACTATATGTATATGACATAATTTCCAAGGCTCATACAGCATGATGAGCCTTAAAAACATTATGCTAAGTAAAAGAAACCACACATAAAAAGCCACACACTGTATGAGTCTAGTCATGTGAAATGTCCTGAATGGACAAATCCATTCAGACAGAAAGTAAATTGGTGGTTGCCAGGAACTGGGGGTAGGAGGGATTATGAAGTGACTATTAATGGGTATGGAGTTTCACTGGGGGTTAAGGAAAGTATTCTGAAATTAGATAGTGGTGATGGCTGCACAACTCTGCAAATATGCCAGAAACCATTGTATTATATGCTTCAAGAGGCTGAACATTACGATAATGAATTATATATCAACAAAGCTGATATTTTAAATAAAAACAATAGTGAGAAAAGAAAGGGTAAAATGTATAAATAAGGCAAGTACTTATGGTGTAAAAAAACAATAACAATGACTAGGAACTCCTATCATTGCTAGTAAGAAGGCAAACTGGTACAGCCACTTTGGAAAACAGCTTTATAGCAGATTTATTCATTATTGCCCAAACTTGGAAACAGCCAAGATGGCCTTCAGTACATGAATGGATAAATAAACCATGGTACATCTAGACAATGGAATATTATTCAATGTTAAAAAGAATTGATCTATCAAGCCATGAAAAGACATGGAGGAAGCGTATGTGCATATTACCAAGAGAAAGAAGCCAATGTGAAAAAGCTACATACTGTATGATTCCAACTACAGTTCAAGTCTGTTAAGTTGACCATCCAAGGAACTATAACATACTGGTCAGCACACAGAAGTGGTCAACATAATGAACTAGGCCCACTGTACTGATATGTACATGTGGTACCTGTCCAGTCTATGATAATTAGGTCAACTTAAGGAGGTGATCAGTGTAGGGAGCGGTCAACTATGGAGGTTCTACTGTACGTGATATTCTAGAAATGGTAAAACTAGGGGGACAGTAAAAAGATCAGTGATTGCCAGGGGCAAGTGGGGAGGAAAGGATGAATAGCACATAGGATTCCTAGGGTAGTGAAACTGTTCTCTATGATATTAATGTGGAAGATACATGTCATTATACATTTGTCAAAACCCACAGAATATAATAAAAAAATAAGAGTGAACCCTAAGGTAAACTATGGATTTTGAGTGATGATGAGGTTTCAGTGTAGGTTTATGAAATGTAACAAATGTACCTCTCTGGGTGGGGGTGGGTGTCAATAATGGGAGAGGCTGTACATGTGTGGGGGCAGGGAGTACATGGGAATTTCTGTACCTTACTCGTAGTTTTACTGTGAATCTAAAACTGTTCTAAAAAATAAATTCTGTTTAAAAATAATAAGTGAGTAATTTGACAAAATAGGATAGAAATAATACACTAGTCAAAAGCATGTAAGGAGAGAAGAGAGGTTATATTAAAGGAATTCAAAGTTTTTATAATACTTAAGGGGATGAGAATATTGATTAACTTTAGAGTTTATTTCAAGAATGCATGATAAATTTATAGAGAAACTGGATCACAAAGATGTTGCTGGGGGAATGTAAAATTGTCCAGAGACTCTGGAAAATAGTTTGGCAGTTCTTTTTAAAACTAAAAATGGACTTGCCACACAACTGAGCACTTACACTTTTGGGCACTTATCCCAGAGAATGAAGACATATTTCCATATAGAATTTGTACACAAATGTTCATAGGAGCTTTATTCATAATAGCCCCAAACTGGAAACTACTCAAATGTTATTCAATAAGTGAATAATTAAATAAACAGTGGTACATCCATACCATGGAATACTACTCAGCAATTAGAAGGAATGGTGCAACAACTTGGATGAACCTCAAGGAAATTATGCTTGATGAAAAAAGTAAATTTCCAACTAGGGGTGGGGAACCTTCAGCCTTAAGGCAAAATGTAGCCTCTTAGTTCCTTAAGAGTGCCCTTGACTGAATCCAAATTTTACAGAATACATCCTTTTATTAAAATGGGTGTAGCAAAGGCAGATGAAGCTTTTCTTTCTTGCTTTAATGCTTAAAAAAGAAGATTCTTGAAATCAGAAAATTGTGTAAGATGTTAACATTGAGTGAGGATTATGGGAAAGGTACATGAGACCTACCTGTACATTTCTTTGCAACCTACTATGAATCTATAATTATTTCAAAATTAAAAGTTAAAAAAATTAACTGTAATTACTAAGAGAATGGAAATAAGATATATAATTTCCCAACCAGAAGATCTGGGGATGAGGGGTTAGAAGGGAAAAAAAAAACCAAACTTAGCCAATTCTAATAGAATATAGGAAAGGTAAAGTTGGAAAGCAAAGAAAAAGCTAGACAACTGCAAACAGACACATAAGAAGATAGTAGAAATAATGAAAATAGATTGATAATCACAATAAAAGTAAATGGAAAAAATTCCCATTGACAGAAAGTCTCAGGGTGTTTTTTTAATCCTCTTATTTCCTGTGTATAAGATATCCAACTAAAATGTAATGACACAGACGTGTTGAAATTAAAGTAATGGGGGAAGAAGAAATATCAAAAGAAAGTAGCTATATTAATATCAGATACAATAGACTTCAAAGCAAAAACATGATTGAGATTAGAAGTCCATACATAATAATAAAAGGTATACTTAAGTGGGAAGAGAGAGCAATCCTTAACTTGTATACACCCAACATTATAGGCTTAAAATATGTAACACAAAACTCAGTAGATGTAAAAGAAAAAAAAGTACAAGTCCATGTTTGTGGTAGAATTTTAAGATAGCTCCCTTGGCAAATGATAGATAAAACAGTCCAAAATTTAGTAAGAGTGTTGAAGATTTCAGCAATGCATTAATGGAGATAGAATATATGCACTGGATGTCCCAAAAGTCGCCCATAAAGTCACTATATGTAGGGAAAATGGGAAATTGTAGCTAAATATACCTTCATTTACAAAATATTCATATAAAATTTTACAAAATATTCTGTACATGTTTGCTACTTCTTTGTAAAATTTTGTAATGAATATAAAAATTTTATCTCAGCAATTAAGAACTTTCTTTTCAGGCATACATGAAACACTTATAAAACTTGATCACACATTAGCATTACTAAACAAGTTTTAATTTATATGATGTACTAGATCATAAAGAAAATATATACACAGCATACTTTCTGACTACAACTCAGTAAAATCGTAAATAAATAACAAAGTAAGATACCTCATTTATTTTGAATTTTTTAAAAACCTCTGAATACCATAAGGCTCAGATGAAAAATCATAAGATAATTAGAAAATATTTAAAAATGAATGACAATAACTGTATATGTCAAAACTATGCATGCAGCTGAAACAGAGTGTGCTTAGAGGAAAATGTATATTTGCACTTGCATATATTATTATATAAGAAGAAAGGGGAAAGGCTAATGAGTTGAGTTCAAATAAGATGAGAAAAGAAGAACTGAGTTATAAAAATCTGGGCATGAAAGAAATATATTTATATCAACTTCAGAAAAAAGTTACTTATCTTTGGGAGGGAGTAGAGACTGGAATAGAATTAGCTATGTTTGTAGCATTTTATCTCTTTGGGACAAAAAACAAATTTGTGTTTTTAAAATTATTTTATTTTTTGTAACAACTTTATTGAAATATAATTCATATACCATATACTTCATTCATTTAAAATTTACAGTTCATTGGTTTTTAGTAATGAATTTTGCAACTATCACCACAATTAATTTCAGAATACTATTTCCTTAAAAAGATGTCCTCCCACAGGTACAATTCAGCTGTCATCCCCAAGCCTAAGTAAACCACTAATCTATTTTTTGTCTCTATACATTTGCCTATTCTGGACATTTCATATAAATGAGATAATAAATACGTGATCTTTTGGTACTGGATCTTCCACTTAGCATGAAATTTTAAAGTTCATCCAGATTCTAACATGTATTTCTTTCTTTTCATTTCATTCTTTTTATGGCAGAATAATATTCCCTTATATGAATATATCAGATCTGTTTATCAGTTTATCAGTTCATCAGTTGATGGATATTTGGGCCATTTCAGCTTTGGACTATTATGAATAATGGTGCTATGAACGTTTGCATACAAATTTTTTGGGGAAATTTTTTTCATTTCTCTTGGATATATGCCTGGGAGTGGAATTGCTGAGTGAAATGGAAATTCCATGAATAACTTTTTAAGAAACTGCTGCATTATTTTCCAAAGGGGTTGCACCATTTTACCTCTCTACCAGCAGTGTTTGAGGAGCAATTTATCCACAACACATCTTTGCTAACATTTGTTATATTTTTTTAATTATAGCCGTCTTACTCAATGTGCAATAGTATATCATTGTGACTTTGACTTGCATTCCTTGATGACTAATAATGTTGACATATTTTCATGTGCTTACTGGCCATTTTGTCTTTTTTGAAGAAATATTTGCTCAGATCCTTTGGCCATTTTTAGTTGGGCTATTTGTCTTTGTATTATCGAATTGTTTAAGGATTCCTTATAAATTCAGATACAAGTTCCAATTGATAAACGATTTGTAAATATTTTATCTGTGGGTTGTCCTTTCACTTTCTTGATAGTGTCCTTTAGCACAAAAGTTTTAATTTTGATGAAGTCCAATTTATCTATTTTTTCCTATTGCTGATGTGTTTGGTGTCATAACACATAAGAGCCCATGGCCCAACCTAAGTAAGTCATAAAGAGTTAACTCCTTTGTTTTCCTCTAAGAATTTTATAGTTTGGCTCTCACATTTAGGTCTTTGATTATTCTGAATTAACTTTTGTATGATATATGATGTAAGGTCAGGGTCCAACTTTGTTCTTTTGCAAGTGGCTATCCAGTTGTCTCAGCACCATTTGTTGAAGATTAGTCTTTCTCCATTGAATGAGCTTAGCACTTTTCACAAAAATCTATTGGCCATACATGAGTTTATTTCTAGAATGTCTGTAATAAGTGTATGAAATAATTCTGTTTCATTGATCTGCATGCCTATACTTATACCAGTACCACACTGTATTGATTACTGTTGCTGTATAGTTAAATTTTGACATTGGAAAGTGTAAGTCCTCCAAATTTTTCAAGATTATTTTAGCTATTCTGAGTTCCTTGAGTTTCTGTATGAATTATAGGCTCAGCTTTTCAATTTCTACAAAGAAAGCTGCTGAGATTCTGATAGGAATTGCATCAAATTTGTAGATCAATTTGCAAAATCTTGCTTTCAGAAGAATATTAACTCTTCTGATCGATAAGCATAGGATGTCTTTCTATTTATTTATAATCTCATAATTTTTTCAATCTATTTTGTAGTTTTCAGAGCATAAATTCTGTTCTTATTTTGTTAAATTTATTCCTAAGTATTTTATTCCTTTGATGCTATAGTAAATGCAATTTACTTTTACATTTCATTGCATACTTTTCCTTGCAAATGTACAGTAACACAATTGATATTT
Source organism: Arctocebus calabarensis (assembly GCA_963573935.1). NCBI lineage: Eukaryota > Metazoa > Chordata > Mammalia > Primates > Lorisidae > Arctocebus > Arctocebus calabarensis. The sequence goes on from CAUYON010018881.1 coordinate 52,029, forward strand.
GCATGTTGATCTTGTATCCTGCCACCATGCTGAACTCATATACTAAATCTAATAGCTTTTTAGCAGATTCCTTAAGATTTTCCATATGCTAGTTCAAGTCGATTTTTAGTGGATTTTTTAGGATTTTCCATATAGGATTTTCTAGATACTAGATTTTTTGTGTTCAAGATCATATCTTGAATAGGGATATGTTTACTTCTTCCTTTTATTTGATTTTCTTGCTGCATGATTTGCTTTACAACTGCTTTGTCTCTATAGTGACATGTAAGTTTGTTATGCTAATTTTATATTTTCTATAGATTTAGAATGCTTCATAATTTAAAAAATATTGCTAAAAAATTATGATATGATGCAATTGTTTTTTAGTCACATGACATCAATAAAGATTAATGTGGCCCTTAAAAGAGACATAGAAAGTGGAAGACTTGGAGTCTCTATTCTGGGGCTCTGGCACTAATTCTTTGTTTGCTAGCTGTCTTTGAGCAAGTAACTTACTTCTTTGCTCTTTAGTTTCTCCACAAGTAAGATGAGGAGTTGACTCATGGCCCATCCTGTTCTAAAATCCCTTCATTGTGTGTAGCTAGAGAAATCATCCTCTGTAATCATAGCCTTTTCCTGGACACTTTCAATCCTTTCTTCATCCCAAATATCACTATAAAGTTTTGTAATGGGGGTTAATATCACCATAATGTTGAGCATTAATGAAATATTCCTGGAAAAATTAATCATTTCCTTGGTTTTCAGACAACATCATAAGTTTATGAATCTATTTCAAGTGTTGTTTAGTGTGTGAGATAAGAAAGCAGCATCCTATAGTGCTTTTGAGTTTAAATTGGTCATAAGAACAAATGGATTAATTGTATTGAATCTGTTTCTTAAATAATACTATGATAGCTGTTAATATTTAAAATAATTGTAACTATTTCTAATATATACTAGTTTATTTAAATAAAATTAATTAATTAACTAGTATTCAATAAATATCCCTTCCTTTCGTCCCACCTCTGTCTGTAATTACATATTTAATACCTAAGTTTTGGTAGCAAAGTCTTGTTCACTTCCATTACTGAGGATGCATAGATGAATATGGAATAAATAACCCCAGCCCTTGATAATCTTCATTTAGCTAAGAGAGAATAACACAGGAGCAGAATTATTGTCTTCTAACAGCTGAAAGGTTGTCTGATGGAAGAGAAAGTTGACTTAGGTCTATAGCCCTAGGGAGAATAAGGGCTCATGAGTGTAATCTGTGGTGGAAAGATGACAGCTCCCTGGAAGCATAAACTAACTGAGCTCTTTAATAACAAAATGATGGGAGTCCCATTTCTTAGAAGGTAATGATCCTTGGAGGAGTTTAAGCAAAAACTGATCTCTAATTACAAAAAGAACACGGGAAAATCACATATTAGATGCCAGAGTTCTTAATTTGCTATGCATGGATAGAATTAAGGAGATTGTGAATTTTAACAACCAAAAAACCTACATCTTTATTTGCGCTAACCCCTGTCTGAAATTTACCATTTCTTTTGATTGTGAATGTAGACTAAAAACTAGAGTAGTATTGATAGTAGCTTTAGTTCACATGATAGTTATCCTGAAATACAGGCATGCCTCATTTTATTGGGCTTCAAGTTATTGTACTTTGCACATATTACACTTATTACAAATTGAGTTTGTGACAGCTTTGTGTCAAAAAGGTCTATTGGTACCATTTGCTAATAGCATGTGCTCACTTCATGTCTCTGTGTCACAGATTGGTAATTCTTATCAGTATTTCAAACCTTTCCATTATTATTTTATACCTTATTGTGATTGTTTACTATGATCTTTTTTTAAATTATTTTTTATTGAATCATAACTTTGTACATCGGTGCATTTATGGAGTTCAGAGTACTGCTTCAATATACAATGTGAAATGTTTACATTGAACTAAGTAACACATCCATCACAATTTATTCATTTCTTAATAGTTTTGGAATGTACCATTGCATCATGCACATTAGGTGAGAGCCCCACAAATACCCTTTCTCATCCTATGTCCCCCCTCCCCTTCCCTCTCTCCTCTTCCCTTGTACTTTCTGGACTATATTTATGTTTTACCATTTGTATGATTATGTACATGGTTATATATTGATTTCATAGTAGTATTGAAAGTACATTGGATACTTTTTTTTCCATTTTTGAGATACTTTACTAAGAAGAATATGTTCAAGCTCCATCCAGGTAAACATGAAAGGTGTGAAGTCTCCATTCTTTTTTCTGGCTACATAGTATTCCCTAGTGTACACATGCCACAATTTGTTAATCCATTCATGGGTTGATGAACACTTGGGCTATTTCCATGTCTTGGCTATTATGAATTGGGCTGCAATAAACATTCTGGTGCAAATGTCTTTCGTTGTAAAATAATTTTTGATACCTGGGTATATACCTAGTAGAGGAATTGCAGGATTGAACAGTAGGTCTACTTTTAGTTCCTTAAGTGTTCTCCAAACTTCTTTCCAAAAAGATTGTATTAGCTTGCATGCCCACCAGCAGTAGAAGTGTTCCCTTCTCTCCACATCCACACCAACATTTGTAGTTTTGGGATTTTGTGATATGGGCTAATCTTACTGCAGTTAGATGATATCCCAAAGTAGTTTTGATTTACATTTTTCTGATGCTTAAGGACGATGAGCATTTTTTCATGTGTCTGTAGGCCATGCACCTGTCTTCATCAGAGAAGTTTCTGTTCAAGTCTCTTGCCCACATAGAAATAGGGTTATTTATTCTTTTCTTATTGATTAGGTTGAGTTCTCTGTAAACTCTAGTTATCAGACCTTTGTCAGAAGCATAACCTACAAAAATCTTCTCCCATTCTGAAGGTTGTCTATTTGCTTTACTTACTGTACTCTTGGCTGTGCGAAAGCTTTTTAGTTTGATCAGATCCCAGTAATGGAGTTTTGGTGTTGCTTCAATCGCCCAGGAGGTCCTCCTCAGAAAATATTCTCCCAGGCCAATTTCTTCAAGTGTTTTCTCTGCACTCTCTTCTAGCATTTTTATAATTTCATGTCTTAAGTTTAAATCTTTTATCCAGTGAGAATCAAGTTTTGTTAATGGTGAAAGGTGGGGGTCCAGTTTTAGTTTTCTGAATGTCACTAGGCAGTTCACCTAGCACCATTTGTTAAGTAGTCTTTTCCTCTATTGAATATTTTTGATAGGCTTGTCAAAGATCATATGGCAATAAGTAGCTGGATTCATCTCTTGGTTCTCTATTCTGTTCCATAAATCTACCTCTCTGTTTTTGTGCCAGTACCATGCTATTTTGATCACTATAGATTTATAGGATAGCCTAAAGTCTGGTAATGTGATACCTACCCTATTCGTTCTTATTTCTGAGTAATGTGTTTGCTATTCGAGGTTTTTTCTGATTCCATATAAAACAAAGTACTATTTTTTCAAGTTCTTTAAAGTATGATAATGGTGCTTCATAGGGATTGCATTAAATCTGTAGATTGCTTTGGGTAGTATGGGCATTTTAACAATGTTGATTCTTCCCAGCCATGAGCATGGTATGTTTTTCCATTTGTTAATATCTTCAGCTATTTCTTTCCTCAGAGCTTCATAGTTCTCTTTATAGAGATCTTTCACATCCTTTGTTAGGTAAATTCCCAGATACTTCATCTTCTTTGGCACTATTGTAAAAGGGATAGAGTCCTTGATTGTTTTTTCAGCTTGACTATTGTTAACGTATATAAAAGCTACTGTCTTGTAAGTATTGATTTTGTATCCTGAGATGGCTGCTGTATTCCTTGATCACTTCTAAAAGTTTTGAAGTTGAGTCCATGTGATTTTCCAGGTATAGGATCATATCATCAGCAAAGAGTGAGAGTTGATCTCCTCTGACCCTATTTGGATACCCTTGATTGCCTTCTCTTGCCTGATTGTGATGGCTAAGACTTCCATTACTATGTTGAATAGCAGTGGGGGGAACATCCTTGCCTTGTTCCTGATCTGAGTGGAAATGTTTTCAATTTTACACCATTCAATATGATATTGGCTGTGGGTTTGCTGAAGATGACCTCTATCAGTTTAAGAAATGTCCCTTCTTAAAATTAAATGTCCCTTCTGTGGCTATTTTCTTAAGAATTCTGATCATGGAAGGATGCTGGATATTATCAAAGCCCTTTTCCACATCAACTGAGAGAATCATATAGTCTTCGTTTTTTATTTTACTGATGTGATGCATTATATTTATAGATTTGCATATGTTGAATGTTTTTGATAGGCTCGTAAAGCCTGTTACCTGTAACCCTGAAATAAAACCAACTTGATCATGATGTATAATTTTTTGATGTGTTGTTGAATGCTATTTGCTAAGATCTTATTGAATATTTTTGCATCAATATTTATTAATTGGTCTATAATTTTCTTTTTTTTTTTTGAGACAGAGCCTCAAGCTGTCACCCTGGATAGAGTGCTATGGCATTAAAGCTCACAGCAACCTCCAATTCCTGGGCTCAAGTGAGTCGCTTGCCTTCACCTCCCAAGTAGCTGGGACCACAGGCGCCTGCCACAATGCCCGGCCATTTTTTGGTTGCAGCCATCATTGTTGTTTGGCGGGCCCAGGCTGGATTCGAACCCGCCAGTTCAGGTATACATGGCTGGCGCCTTAGCCCGTTGAGCCACGGGCGCCAAGCCTATAATTTTCTTTTTTTGTTGGATCTTTCCCTGGTTTGGGTATCAGGGTGATATTTGCTTCATAGATTGTGTTGGGATGTATTCCTTCTTTTTCTATGCTTTGGAAAAGGTTGTATAATATAGGTACTGGTTCCTCTTGAAAGATTTGATGGAATTCAGATGTGAAGCCATCTGGTCCTGGACTTTTCTTTTCAGGGAGATTTCATATTGTTTTTGCTATTTCAGTGGTTGATATAGGTCTATTCAAGATTTCTAATTCTTTCTGGGTGAGTCTAGGAAGGTGACATGCTTCCAGGTATTGGTCCATTTCCTTCAGATTTTCATATTTCTGGGAATAGAAATTTTTGTAGTAATCATTGAGGATTTTTTTAATTTCTAAAGTGTCTGTTGTTATATCTCCTTTATCATTTCTGATAGACAATATTAGAGATGTTACTTTTCTATTTCTAGTTAGGTTGGCCAAAGGTTTATCAATTTTGTTAATCTTTTAAAAAAAACAAGTTTTTGTTTTGTTGATCTTCTGAATGACTCTTTTGTTTTCAATTTCACTTAATTCTACCCTAATTTTGTTTTTTTCTTTTCTTTTGCTGGGTTTGGGGTTGCAATGTTCTTCCTTTTCCAGTTGCTTGAGATGATCCATTAAGTTGTGGGTTCCTCTCTTTCTGTTTTCTTGATGAAGGCTTCCAATGCTATAAATGTCCCTCTTAGGACTGCCTTTGCTGTATCCCACAGGTTTTGATAATTTGTGCCTTCATTATCATTTTGTTCCAAAAATTTGATGATTTCCTTCTTAATCTTGTCTTTTTTTTTTTTTATTGAATCATAGTTGTGTACATTAGTTCAACCATGGGGTACAGTGTGGGGGCTTCACATGCAATCTGAGATATTTTATCAACCTGATTGACATACCATTCATGATATTTTCTCGTTTACTATATGA